>JAOTQR010076878.1:0-45790 GCA_025774065.1 Solanum ossicruentum
ACTCAAAAAAAAAGTAAGTAGCAAAAGTAAAAGAAAGTACATGTTGTTACCTAATTTGAAGAATCAAAGAGATGATTTAATGTTTTGAAACTAGTTAACAAATAATTAAAGATTTTAATTAGTTGATAAATAGTTGAGGAATGAAAAAAAAAATGAGTGACAAAGAAGAAGAAGTGAGTTTGGACACTTAGAAAATTTTTTGAAAGTCTTAAGGTGTTCATGACCTGAAAGGAGTTTGATTTGATGATTAAAACTAGTTAGCAAGTAGTTATAGATATTAATTACTTTCTAAATAGTTGGAGAATTGAAGTACAAAATTTTTTAAAAAAGAATCATGTCATTTGGACACTTGGAATAATTTTTATGCCCAAAAAACATCTCATACTTAGAAAAATTTAGGGGTATGAAAAACCTGCAGAGTTTCTCTCTGAAACTGGGCTCCATGTGCCATGTGGCACATTTGGAGTGAAGGATGCTGCTGACTTACTGCTATCCATTGAGTTGTCACTGACTGGCGCTAAGTTGGCGCTGAGTTGGCGCTGACGTGAAAATTAATTTTTTTAATTATTTTTTAAAAAACATTCTGATTTTTTTTTCAAATTTCTACTAAGAGCCAACCAACTTTGACTTGAAAAAAAAGATCAAATGTACCTTTTGGTCTTCTTTTTCTTCTAGAATACTTGAATATCTTCAAGAACACCAAGAAGACACACTAAATCCCAATACCTTCAAATCAACTCAAAATTAGCTCCAAATTTAGGATTAGCTTCCCCTTCATGTAGAGAATAAACCCTATGATCATTAACCTTCAATTTCTTCTCAATGAAAGAATCCACTTTCAAAATTTGAAAAGTTTGAATGTTAAAAACCCTTCAATGGCAACTTCACTTGCATAACTCAAAATTAAATGAAATTTGAGATTTAGACTCCAAAAACACTAGTGAAAAACAATCTAGTTTCAAAGTTAACGAATCAAATAAAACATTTATGGGTTTTTTTTATTTGTAAATTTTTGAGTGGATAAAAATTCCAAGACCTAGATTTGTAAAACAAACAAATCTAAACCTAGCTATGATACCAAATGATAAAGACCAAAAAAGAAAGAAAGGGAAAAGGGAACAAAGATAGTAGAATATGTAGATTAAATTCAAACTATTGAAATTATGGGCAACAAAGGACTAAAACCATCACCTCCCAATTGATTCCAACAATCCAAATAAAATCCTTGCAAGAAAATTGAAGGAAACTAAGAACCACAAATGGGCAACCTTCAATTAATCAAGCAAGCAAGTCAATTAACAATTCTAAGAGTACACTCTAATTACTCATTAAGAAGATACTACAGTTGGAGAATTCAATCTTCAACATTGTCTAAGTCTTCCAATTGATAAAATAAGACTATTTATACTAAGTAAATAAAATATGACATTTTTTTTTATAGTTTTACCCTTAATGAGTAAGGTCCTTGTTTGGTTTCCTTCTTTTCAAATCCTTGAATTCAAGTAGTAGCCATTTGCATACATGACCTCTTTTCTTCCTTCTTCTTACCTAGATAGACTTTCCACGATATCACGACCAAAGCTTAGGGCGTAGACGTGACACAGCGAAAGGGGAACACAAAGGGACCCCAAGCAAGCCATCATTACACATCCTTGTTCATGGAAGCATTAGATACAACATAAAAGAATAAGAATAGGGGCAACAGGACTAGGGGAAAGCTTGCACAACATCATAATCAAGAAAGAAGAGATAAACTTGTATCATAAACATTAAGAAACTATAGAGTCAAGGATCTTAGCATAGATACATAACATGTCCAACAAACACCTCTATACAAAGATAAGAACGGGGGCCAAGAACAACATAACCAGGCTCACACTCACGGTCAAAATTGACAATAAAGAAGAATGTCTCAATACATAATAGGAGCATCGTAAACTAATATCCCCAAATTGGAGGACTTACCAATTAGATTGAATAGCACTAAACTAGCTACGTGGAGGAGGAGGATGATCAACTTGGGCAACGGTTCCTACATGGTCACATCATATAGGCATAGAGTGTGTGGTAGTACATTCAACGTACTAAGAATATAGGATGCAATGTAAATAAGAATTGAGCATCATAATCAAAATGCATAACAATAGGCAATAGGCATACTTATAACAATATGACATGTATAATCAATGCATAGGTAAAACATGCCTAAGTAATACATGCTCATATAGAAGATTATATGTGTAGAAGAGACCAAGCTAGATTTCCAAAGTACAAACCCTTTGGTAGGTTAGAGATGATAGCACCCATTACCCTAGTGTGTGAGGTACAAGCCCCTCATCAAGGTTAGTGATTATAGCACCCATCACCCTGGTGCGTGAGGTACAAACCCCTCATTAAGGTTAATGATGACAGCACCTATCACCCTAGTGTGTGAGCTACAAACCCCTCATCAAGGTTAGTGATGATAGCACTCATTACCCTAGTGTATGAGGTACAAACCCAACATCAAGATTAGTGATGATTGCACCCACCACCCTAGTGGTTGAGTTATTGGATCGAGCATAGTCTAATGCAACACTTTATATAGAATGTATCATATACATAAGATCATTTCATCATCATATAGTAAATCATATCTTATCTCATGTTCTTGACCTTCAACTCCTCAAGAAACCATATCCGGACATTTTATCAAATACTTAGAGGGTGTGTAATGCTAGTATAAAACCATGAAATATAGAGATGAAACCATGCAAGAAAATCCATTGTAAAGCCATCAATAAACACCTTGCAACACCCTATGAAAATATACATTAAAAAAAATTATGAAGTCTTACAATAAATCAAAAATTTATAGCTCAAAACATAGAAAAACAGTCACAATTTTACATAGCTTTAACATAGTGTGAAGTGAATTTCATAATAATCAAGACCCATTTGTAAATCAACTTTTAAATCATATAATTTGAGTAAAAGGATGCTTGGGTATCATGGGTGAAAGAAAGCCATAAACCTTAACTTGGAGATAAACTTGGTGAAGATTGGAGATGAAGGCTTGAAGCTTCAAGAAGAACCTTAAAGGAGAACCTTAGCTTGGGATGAGGGTTTGGAACTTGATTTTGGGGAGTAAAAATATGACTAAGTTTTTGAGTGAGTATTGGGAAATGTATAGGATGATATGAGGGTGAAACTTTGCTAAGTATAGGTAAAAACTCGGTTAGGAACACTTACGCCCAAGACCGAAAAGCCTTGGACCGAGATAGAAATCACTGGCAACAAAATACATAGGTCCACGTCTAGTCCACGATGTGAACCTGTCTCGGAGGACAAAATAACACAAGTCAGTGATAGCTGCACATCATGGTTCTATCGTGGATCGATTCTAGACAAGAAAATTGAAATAATGAACTGATTATGAGATATATGAAAATGAAAATTTTTGGTCATTCTGAGGCACATTTTTGGGCACATTTCAGTGTCATTTCAATATTTTCCCCTTGGAACATTCGTCCCCAAATGTAAAAGATAAGTACAAGACAAGAATGATCATAAACAAACCATCCCCAACAAAAATGCACCATTATATGTAAAACACCATTTTCAAAATCTCAACATAAGTGTAAAATCATCATAAATTTGCCAACTTAAACATGAATGCATATGAATGACATAGAGGATGAAACATAAGACTTGTAATCATATATGGGACATAGAATCAGTACCTTAGGCTTGAGCGGAGTGGAAAAGATAAGGATACCATTTTTGCATGACCGTTTCGGCTGCCGAAGTAGCACTTTTGATTTGTTGATTCCTTCAAAGGACCTTAAGGGATGCCACCTCTATGTTCCTCAATCTCTTTACTTGCGTGTTGAGGATTTGAATTTGAACCTCCTATGTTAAGTTAGCCTCAACAACACCCACAATATCAAGAGGCACAATAACATTAGGAACACCATCATATTTCCTCAACAATGAGACATAGAACACCGGATGAACCAAATTCATTTCACTAGGCAACTTCAACTCATAAACTACCTTTCCAACACTTTTCAAGACCTCATAAGGACCAACATATCTGGGACTCAACTTCTCCTTTTTACCAAAATGGACCACACCTTTCATTGGAGAAACTTTCAAATAAACCCAATCACCCACTTTGAATTCAAGGTCTCTTCTTCTCATGTCGGCATAAGATTTTTGCTGACTTTGGACTGTTCTTAACCTTTCCCTAATCATCCCGAGCTTCCCAAGGGCCTCCATAAATAGATCTGGTCTCCAACCTCAAACCAACCGACCGGTGATCTACAACGTCTCCCATAAAGAGCCTCAAAAGGAGCCATACCGATGCTAGAGTGATAACTATTGTTATAGGCAAACTCGATCAAAGGAAGATGGTTATCCCAACTACCCCTCAACTCCAATAAGCAAGCCCTTAGCATGTCCTCAAGGGTTTGAAATGTCCTTTCATCTTGGCCATCCATTTGAGGTTGGAAGGCTATACTAAGGTGAATCTTTGTACCAAGACTCTGTTGAAAAAACCTGCAAAAGTGTGAAGTGAATTATGAACTGCGATCCAATATAATTGACAAAGAAACCCCATGCAACCTTACTAACTTATGGCTGAACAACCTTGTATACTCTTCAGCCCCATATATGGTCCTAACCAATAGAAAATGAGATGATTTCGTCATCCTATCACCCACAACCCAAACGGAATCAAAACCTTTCCTAGTCTTAGGCAACCCAACCACAAAATCCATATTAATCACCTCCCACTTTCAAGTGGGAATCTCTAAGTCTTGGGTTAGGCCACCCGACCTTTGACGTTCAGCTTTAACTTGTTGAAAACTATGGCAACCAAAACGAATTTGGCAATGTCCTTCTTGATGCCTCCCCACCAATACATATCCCTCAAGTCTCTACACATTTTGGTGGAATCGAGGTGGATAGAATAAGGAGAATTATGGGCGTCATCAAGAATTTTCATCCTCAAACTATCAACACAAGGCATAAACAACCTGCCTTAGTACCTAAGGGCACCATCTCCCCCTTTGGAGAAAACCTCTACTTTTCCCTCTTTCACCAAGGCCTTCAATTCAAGCAAAGAGAAGTCAAGATCTTGTTTTGCTATCACCTCATCAACCCATGAAGATTTAGACCCATCATCAACAACAACACTATCACCTACTTTCTCTAACCTAACCCCCAACTTAACCAATTGATGCACCTCTCTAGCCATATCCCTTTTACCACCACCAACATGATCTAGGCTACCCATGGATACCCGACTCAAAGCATTCGCTACAACATTTGCCTTACCTGGATGATAGTGCACACTCATGTCATAATCATTGAGAAGTTCTAACTACCTTCTTTGTCTCAAGTTGAGATCCTTTTGAGTGAAGACATACTGAAGGCTCTTATGATCAGTGAAGACATCAACATGCACTCCATGCAAGTAATGACGCCAATTCATTAATGCAAATACAACGGTGGCCAACTCTAGATCATGGGTAGGAGTAGTTTCTTTCATGCACTTTGAGTTGCCTAGAAGCATAGGCTATGACTTTACCATTTTTCATTAGCATACAATGCAAACTAGCTCTAGATGCATCACAATACACAAAAAAAAAACCCTTAAGCCCATCTGGTTATGACAATATAGGAGCGGACACAAGCCTATCCTTCAATGTTTGCAAGCTTTTCTCACATTCATTAGTCCACTCAAACATAACCTTCTTTTGAGTTAATTTGGTCATAGGGGAAGCAATGGATGAGAACCCATTCACAAATCTTCTATAGTAACCCGCAATCTCCAAGAAGCTCCAAATATCTGTCGGATTCAATGGTCTAGGATAATTTATAACCACATGAGTTTTCTTAGGATCCACTTTTATACCATCCCCTGAAACAACATGACCAAGAATAAAACCTCATTCAACAAAAACTCACACTTGTCATATTTGGGATACAATTTCTCCTCCCTCAAACTTTGCAACACAACCCTCAAATGACCCGTATGCTCCTTCCTACTATGTGAATAGATTGATATATTATTAATGAAGATCACAACAAAGGAATCAAGATAAGGTTTGAAAACCCTATTCATTAGATACATGAAAATGGATAGTGCATTAGTCAACCCAAATGACAACACAACAAACTCATAATACCCACATCTAGTTCGAAAGGCCGTCTTAGGAATATCACTCCCTCATCCTCGCTCGATGATACCTAGACCGAAGATCAATCTTAGAGAAGAAGCTAGCCCCTTGCAATCCGTCAAACAATTCATCAATCCTTGGTATAGGATATCTATTCTTTATAGTGACCCTATTTAGTTGATGGTAATCAATGCACATTCTAACTAACCCATTCTTCTTTTTCATAAACAATACCGGAGCACCCTAAGGTGATTGACTAGGTCTAATAAATCCTTTTTCCAACAAATCTTTCAATTGCTCCTTTAACTCCATCAACTTCGTCGGGGCCATACAGTAAGGGGGATTGGAGATAGGTTGAGTATTGGGAAGGAGATCTATGCCAAAATCTATCTCTTTATCGGGATGGACACCAAGAAGGACATTTGGAAAGACATCAAGAAACTCATTTACAATGGGGACTAACTCAATGGAAGGGACTTTGGACTCCACATCTTTAACCCTTACAAGATGATACAAACATCCCCTAGAAATCAACTTATAATCTTTAATTCATGAAATGAATCTACCCTTGACCACCACATCTTAACTTCCCCATTCATAGACGGGTTCATTAGGAAATTGAAACTTGACCCTACGGGTTCTAAAATCAACAGAAGCATAGTAGGCATTCAACAAATTTGTCCCAAGAATGACATCAAAATCTACCATGTCTAATTCAATAAGATCATAAGGCAACAACTTATGCAAAATGCAAATAGGACAACTTCTATAAACTTTCCCAGAAACACTAGAGACAACAATAGGAGTAGACACTTCATATGACTCATGCAACAACTCGGGGACAATATGGAGCTTCTTCAAAATTAAAAGGGTACCAAAGGAAAGAGTGGCACCCGGATCAATCAAAGCATACACATCAAAGTCAAAGATTTTCAATATATCGATAACAACATCGAGAACCTCACCAACCCCTTTCCTCCCATGTAGTGCATAAAATCGGTTGTTCCTTATGGCACCATCTTGAGGACAACCTCTACCCAATGGAAACACATTTGCACCATGGCCCTTGCCACAGTTTCTTGGACAATATACCTTTTAGTGACCAAGTTCCCAACATTCATAGCAAGCATTAGAACCCTTCAAACATGGGCCCTTATGAGCCCCTCCACATTTAGGACACACGTCAATGGGAGCCACAACACTAACACCTTGAGGCCTAGGGAGGTCATTTGCAAACCCCCTATTAGTAGCATGGTGAGACCCTTGGCCTTGATGGAATCGGCACCCATTTGGAACTTACCCCCACAGATGGGCCCTCTTGACCTCATGCCCCCTTCTCTTTCTCAATTTTTCTTCCTCTATTTGCTCGACATAGGTCATCAATAGTGATGAATCCTTATCACTAATTAGCATAGTGGACCAACATTCTTCACTTACCAAGTCAGAGACCCCCATCACAAACTTGTTCATCCTAGATCTAGGATCGGCCACCAAATGATGAACATACTTTGAAAGTTGATTAAACATGAGGGCATACTCCCTCAAACTCATACCACTTTGTTTCAAGTTCATAAGGTCCACCAACGTAGCTTCTCTAAGCTCAAGAGGGAAAAACCAATTAAGGAAAGCTAATTTGAACTCCTCCGGAAGCACCACATCACCAACCCCCTTCTCACCCTTCCATTGATCATACCATATTTGGGCTACCCTTTTAAGTTGGTACAACGCCCACTCTGCCTTTTGATTTATCCCAACACACATTATATTCAAGATTTTATAGACCTCATCAGTGAACTCTTATGGGTCTTCATCCACTGTTGACCCATAGAAAACCGGATGATTCATCTTCATGAAGTCTTTTACCATAGCTCCCAGGGTAGTAGCATGAGGGGCTTGGGCCCTTTGATTGAGTTGGTTGGCCAAACCTTGTGCAAGCATAGCTAGAGCATCTTGGAGCTCACCATTGTTAGCTTGGTCCTCGGGAATTTGGGACCTTCATCCTTGAGTGTTTGGCATGATTTAGAACAACAAAGAACACTCGTTAGGGGAAAAACTTACCACAACTCTATAGCACAACTTAGAACATGAAGAAGGGAAACATTTCCAAAAACAACTCATAGCCTCCTATTCATAGTCAACTCCAATCGACGCGGTGTGTTGGACTCCAAGGATCTATTAACCTAGAGCTCTGATACCAAGTTCTTCATGACCCAAACTTAGGCCCTAGACGTGACACAGCACAATAGGAACTCAAAGGTACCCCAAGCAAGCCTTTTAGAACATCATTACACATCCTTGGTCGCGGAAGCAATAGATACACCATAAAAGAATAAAAATAGAGGCAATGGGACTAGGTGAAAACTTGCACAACATCATAATTAAGAGAGAAGATACAAGCTCGTATCATAGACATCAAGAAACGATAGAGTCAAGTCTCTTAGCATTGATACATAACATGTCCAACAAACACCTCTATACATAGATAAGAATGGGGGCCAAGACAAAGTAACCGGGCTCATCCTCATGGTCAAAATAGACCATAAAGAAGAATGTATAAATACATAATAGGAGAATCATAGACTAAGGACCCCGGAGTGGAGGACTCACCAACTAGCTTGAATAGCACCGAGGAGGATGATCAACTTGGGCATCGGTTCCTACATGGTGACAACATGTAGGCATAGATTATTGCTAGTATTTTTGAATGTACTAAGTACATAGGATGCAATGTAAACAAGAATTGAGCATTATAATCAAAATGCATAACAATAGGCAATAGGCATACTTATAACAGTATGACATGTATGATGAATGCATAGGTAAAACATTCTTAAGTAATTCATGCTCATATAGAATATCATATTTGTAGAAGAGACCAAGCTAGTTATCTAAAGTACAAACCCCTTGGTAGGTTAGTGATGATAACACCCATCGCCCTAGCGTGTGGGTACAAAACCCTCATCAAAGTTAGTGATAATAGCACCCATCACCCTAGAGTGTGAGGTACAAATCCCTCATCAAGGTTATGGATGATAGCACCAGGACCCTAGTGGGTGAGCTACAAACCCTTCATGAAGGTTAGTGATGATCGCACCCACCACCCTAGTGATTGAGATGTTGACCCCTCAACTAGGTCACCCAGATCGGGCATGGTCTAATGTAACACTTCATATAGAATATGTCATATATATAAGCTCATTTTATCATCATATAGTCAATCATATCATATCTCATGCTTTGGACCTTCAAATCCTCAGGAAACCACATCCGGACAATTTATCAAACACTTCGAGGGTGTGTAATACTAGTATAAAACTATGAAATATAGAGACAAAATCATGCAAGAAAATCCATTGTAAAGCCATCAATAAGCACCTTGAAACACCAACTAGAAATATACATCAAAATCTCTCATAAAGTCTTACAATAGATTAATGACTTATAGGTCAAAACAGTTACAACTTTACCTAACATTAACATAGTATGTAGTGATTGTCATAATAATCAAGACCCATTTGCAAATAAACTTTAAATCATGAAATTTGAGTAAAAAGAGGCTTGGGTATCATGGGTGAAAGCAACCCATGAAAGAAACCCACATACCTTAGCTTGGAGATAAACTTGGTAAAGATTGGAGATGAAGGCTTGAAGCTTGAACAAGAACCTTGAAGGAGAACCTTAGCTTGGGATAAGGATTTGGAACTTTATTTTGGGGAGTGAAAATATGACTAAGTGTTTGAGTGAGTATGGGGAAATGTTTAGGATGATATGAGGGTGAAATTTTGCTAAGTATAGGTAAAAACTCAGTTGGGAACACCCAAGACCCAAAAGCCTTGGATCGAGATAGAAATCACTGGAAACAAAATACACAGGTCCATATCAGGTCCGTGATGCAGACCTATCGCAGAGGCCAAAATACCAAATGTCTGCTACAGTTGCGTATCTCGGTGCTGTCGTGGATTAATTCTGGGTAAGAAAAATTAAGAAAACTAAAATTGTTAATCTTTCGCTCTGAAATCAAAGTTAGAACCTTTTTCGGCAAATTTTGACCCTGTAATCACAAATATGAAATCAGATTTTTGAAATAACGAACAAATTTTGAGATGTATGGAAACTAAAAATTTTGGGAATTTCTAGGCACATTTTTGGGCACTTTTCAGGGTCATTTCACACACATTGTAAGCCTTTCTTTGGTGACCCTCACGCTCCTCTAGTGCTTTCTTCTTCATTAACATTGCTTGTAGGTCTTGGAGATCTTCTGCTTGACTCCTTGTGAATGGTATTGAAAGGTACATGCCACTCATGTTGGTGTCATCTCTACTTTGCATGTTATCATAAGGAACGCAAAGTTGACAGAGTTCATGAAACTCAGACAATGATCTATGTGTGTGAGGGAGTATTCCCTTAAGTTCAACAACCTCTCCAAGTTTTCTGCTCACTTGCTTGTTGACACTAGGGTAAGGATGCAGAAGTTTGTGTCAGGTGTATCCAACTAGATTAATGAAGAGTGTCATGCCGCCTTGCTCATTGGATATGTATATGTGCGGCTCATGAAATATACAGAACAACTAAAGTGGGTGAAACTTATAAATAGAAGGATGGCAGAGTCTAAGAGGTCATGACTGGATGGCAGCTTCCGAGGTGCTAAGGGTGGTCGTTTACAACAAGGCCACAAATTTCAAGGCCCAGTGACCTCCAATGTTCAAGGACAAAGGTTAGTAAATAATAGGGTACCCAACCCAAAGTCTTAAGGTAGAAATGCTGGAATGACTCATCCTAAGTGCCCAAAATGTAGGAGAAACATAGCAGCATATGTTGGAGGAATATAACTACTTTCTTTGGTTGTGGAAAATTTGTTAATAAGATTGTGGACTCTCCAAACAAGGGTAGGATTGTTGTCCTCAAGGAAAAGGTGCTCATGGTGATCAAAGGCCACAAGGTGGTCAATAAGGAGGTGTTACTCAATGAAATCTATTCTATGCTCTTCAAGGGAGACAAGGGGTTTATGAGGAACTCGATGTTGTTACCGGTATGTTAAAGATTTGCAATCTTGATGTTTATGCTTTATTGGACTCGGGTGCCACTCTTTCTTTCATAACTCTATTTATTGCAAACCGACTTCATATGTGTCCCAAATTGTTATGTGAACCCTTTGAGCTGTCCACCTGTGAATAAGTCGATCTTGCTAAAAGAGTTCACAAGGTTTTTCCTGTGTCTATATTGCATAAAGTGTTTCTTTTTTATTTCCTTGAAATTGATATGGCAGATTCTGACATCATTCTTGGGATGGATTTCTTACAGGCATATCATGTTACTATTGATTGTAGGACTCATAAGGTTAAATTCCAAATCCCTAATGAACTCATCTTTAAATAAGAAGGTTGTGATTCAATGGTCAGGGATAGATTCATCTCTTATCTTAAGGTACAAAAGTTGATTTCCAAAGGCTATATCTATAATCTTGTGCGGATTAGGGATGTCAGGACAAGGGTCCCTCTTATTAAGTCGGTCTCAATTGTTGATGAGTTTCTTGATGTCTTCCCCATGAATTTCCTAGTGTCCCTCCCAAAAGGGAGATAGATTTCACTATAGATCTCCTTCCCGATACTCATCCCATTTCCATCCTTTCTATTGAATGGCCTCGGCGGAGTTAAAGGAACTAAAGGAGCAACTAAAGGGTTTGTTAGTAAAGGGGTTCATAAGGCCAAGAAAGTCACCTTGGGATGCATCGGCATGTTTGTGAAAAATAAGGACGGTTCAATTAAAATGTGCATCGACTACTGACAATTCAACAAGGTCAGCATAAAGAACAAGTATCCATTGCAAGAATCGATGACCTATTTGATCAATTGCAAGGAGCTAGTCAGTTCTCAAAGATTGACCTTTGGTCTGAGTATCATCAATTGAGGGCAAGGGAGTGTGATATTCACAAAATGGCTTTTCGGACTAGGTATGGGCATTTTGAGTTTGTGGTGATATCCTTTGGCCTAACTAATGCTTCGGAAATTTTTATGAATCTCATGAAAGGGGTCTTCAGATCCTACCTTGATATGTTTTTTGTGGTATTTATTGATGATGTTTTGATTTACCCCCAGTATAAAAGGGAGCATGCAAAAAATTTAAGGGTGGTTTTGCAAATATTAAAGGAAGAAAGGATCTTTGCTAAATTCGAAAAATGTGAGTTTTGGAAAAATGAAGTTGCATTTTTGGTTCATGTGGTGTCGGGTGATGGGATTAAGGTGGAACCAAAAAAGACAAAGGCAATAAAAAATTAGCCTAGACCATTAACTCCTATGGACATTAGGATCTACATGGGTTTGGCTGGGTACTACCAAAGGTTCATGAATGGATTCTCCTCAATTACTTCTACTTTGACATAATTGACTCAAAAGAAGGAAAAGATTTTGTATGTACCGATGATTGTGAAAGAAGTTTCCAAACCTTGAAGGACAAGCTTATGTTCGCTCCTATTTTGGCTCTACCAGAAGGGTTAGAGGGATTTTGGTGTATTGTGATGCTTCAACAATTGGATTGGGGTGTGTGTTGATGCATAATGGCAAGGTCATTGCCTATGCTTCTACGTAACTAAAGGGGCATAAGTGTAACTACTTCAACCACAATCTTGAACTAGCAGCCGTGGTATTTTCCTTGAAGATATGATGTCAGTATTTGTATAGGGTTCATGTGGACGTGTTCACCGATAATATGAATCTCCAATTCGTGTTCACCTAAAGAGACGCGAATCTGGGGCAAAGAAGGTGGCTAGAGATCCTAAAGGATTATGACATGAGTGTGCATTACCATTCGGATGAGGCTAATGTTGAGTCCAATGCCATAAGTCGGTGTTAAAACCCAAGCTTAGGGCCTAGACATGACATGGCGAATAGGAACCCCAAACAAGCCTCTTAGCATACCATTCACATATCCTTAGTCGCAGAAGCAGAATAAGCTATAACAATAGATATAAAACAAGGGAAGTGGGACTAAGGGAAGTCTTTGATTATCAAAAAACATAAAAGAGTCAACCTCATAGAATAAGTACATCATAACATCCAACAACACCTCTAACTTGGAACTGAGTGGGGGCCAAGAATCTTTCCGGGCACACCCTCATAGTAACAAGTGCTCAACATAATGAATTCTCAAACTAGCAAGAGTAATGTAGATATTGTACTCAAACTTGAGGATTCACCAATGTTTATCTCCAACATACCAAACTAGCCATGTGGAGGATGATCAAAAGGTGCTTCGGTCCCTACATGGTAATATCATGTAGGCATAGAGTATGTGTTAGTACGTTTGAATGTACTAAGTATGTGGGATGCAATGCAACAAGAGCCATATGCCCTAATAACAAGATTCTTAATCATAATGAAGGAACATAAACTCAATATGGAATATATACTCGAACCTTACACAAATATGCATGAGATGGGCCAAATAGCCATCCACTCACCTTGCGGTATAACCTTTTCAGAGAGTATTACCAATACCCCTACCTTACGACATAGTCTTTTTGATAGGTAGTATAAGATGTCCCCTACTTTACGATATAATCTTTTAGGTAGGAGCCTTGAATTATTCTACCTTATGGCACAACCTTTTGCAGTAGGTACTATAGAGTGTCCTTACCTTATGATATAATCTATTTGGTTAGAGTTATGATTTATTATACCTTATGGCATGCCCTTTTCAGTAGGTGTAATAATATGTCCTTATCTTACAATATAAGCTTTTCGGTAAGAGCGATGGTTTATTCTACCTTACGGTACAACTTTTTCAGTAGGTATTATAAGATATCCACCTTACGATATAATCTTTTCGGTAGGAATCATGAAAATAGCTCATCAAACCATCACATTCAAGTATCAAGAAAGGACTTCACATTTCCCAAGTACATAAAGAATCATAGGAGCCAAATAATTCATTTGCAACGTCATAGGTACTTTACATGAATTTAATACATGCTTGGAAGACCTTAATCATCATGAATTCAGTTAACTTATAAATCATGTAATAAACCATCAATAACATGAGGATCCTTGTTATGACATTTTATGAAACACTTGGTGGATTCATAATGCTTGCTCAAAATTATGCATTTCAAGAGTGAAATAATATGAGAAAACTTAATGCAAATCAACCCACCAACATATAGTAAAACCCTCATGTAGGATACCTTGAAATCCATCATTAAATCTCATAATAGATCATAGTTTCATAGCTCAAAATATGCATAGTCTCAAGAAACAAAATTAATTCATGATATAAACTTGAAATAGATAGACATGCATAATCATTCAACATTTCATAAAACTCCAACATAATTTATAATCATAATCCATAATAAGAGATACCCATAGATGATACAACTTAAAAACATGCAATTTTCGTAAAAAGGAACATTGGGCTCCATGGGTGAAAGGGCCCAATGAATGAAACCCACATACCTCAAACTTGGGTTTCTTGAGATGAGTTTGAAGAGAACTTAGAGTTTGAAGAGAATCCTTGAGTTCGAAAATTACGTTTGAAATCTTTGACATTTGAATGAGATATTCGGTTAAGTCTTGGAGAGGTTTTTTGTGAGGGTTTTGAATGATATAGAGTTGAAAAATGGCTAATCCTTGAGTTCCAAAATTAAGCTTGAAATCCTTGAAATTTGAATAATATACTTGCTTAACTCTTGGAGAGATTTCTGTAAGGGTTTTAAGTGATATAGACTTGAAAAGTGTCTAAGTATGGGATATTTTATGTTTAAATGGGCATGGGGCTACGACCCCAATGCCCTTGACCGAAAAAGAAAAACAAAAGAAATTTTTGCACTTGTCTAGGCCTCTGGCACAACACAAAGTAGACGCGAACTACAAACAACACTAGTCCACGGTCCTGGCGCGTCCTGGCCAGGGCGCGGATAGACACTTTTTCGTGATAAAATTAGCGAAAATCATTTTCCATTACAAGTCTTCCAAAATCTGGGTTATACCCATATACCACTCAAGCTTTTCCCTTGATCGAGAATATGAAGTCAGATTTTCGATATTGTGCACGGATTTTGAGATATATGGATATTACGATTATGGGTATTTCGAAGCACATTTTTGGGTGTTTCAATATCTCCCCCTTGGGAACATTCATCCTCGAATGTCAAAGAAACATGCATAAGAGAAGTAATCATGAAGATTTCAGCCCTACATGACTAAAACAAATTCACTTAAACATCATCTTCAAAAGACTCAACATGAATGTCAAAAATCACCATAAACTTGTTACCATGAACATGAATGCATGCAAAATGACATAAGGGATGAAACTTAAGACTTGAAAGAATAGAAAGGACTTAGTTTGCTATCTTAATCTTAAATAGAACAAAAAAGGTATGGATATCGCTTCTTCATGTCTGCTCTGGCTTATATGCGTCACTTTCAATCTGTTGATTCCTCCAAAGAACCTCAATATGTGCTACATCCTTGTTCCTCAACTTTCCCCATGTCTATCTGATATCTCCACTAGGACCCCTCATAGGTCAAATTATCCTCCACAACATGCACAACCTCTAAGGGCACTATAGCACTTGGGTCACCCACACACTTCCTCCATACCCATACATGAAAGAGTGGATGAACCATGTTCATATCAATAGGCAACTCCATCTCACAGGCAACCTTGCCAACCCTCCTCAAAATTCTATAAGGACCCACAAACCTTAGGTTCAATTTACCTTTCTTGCTGAATCGGACCACCATTCATAAATGAGACTTTCAAGTAACCGATCATCAACTTCAACTGCACATAGCCTACCTTGGTTCGCAAGGACCCCATCTCCCTGTTGGGAGAAAACCTCCACTTCACCCAACTTCACCAAAGCCATCAAATTCTAGCAATACGGGGTCAAGGTCTTGTTTCTAATTGCATTTTGGAAATTTCGAATTTTGATACAATTGCTCTAAAATTTGGGTTAGACCCTTTTTCCCCTAATGTTGACCCCTAAACATTAATATGAAATCAGATTTTCGATATCACGCACGAATTTCGAGATATATGAAAATTACATTTTTGGGCATTTTCGAGGCACATTTTCGGGTACTTTTTGGGGTCTATTAATATCTCCCCATTGGGAACATTTGTCCCATAATGTTAAGGAAACGTACATGAAAAGAGTCATCATAAGCAAATAATCCCCAACAAGTATGCAACATTACATTTAAGACACTATTTTTAAAATCTCAACATAAGTGTAAAATCATCATAAATTTGCCAACTTAAACATGAATGCATATGAATGACATAGGGGTTAAAATATAAGACTTGAAATCACATGGTGGACTTAGAATTAGTACCTTTGGCTTGAGTGGAGTGAAAAAGAGAAGGATACCATTTTTCATGTCCACATCAGCCTCCCATATAGCACTTTCAACTTGTTGGATCCTCCAAAGGACCTTAACGGATGCCACCTCCTTGTTGCTCAATCTCTTCACTTGCCTCTCAAAATCTAAATCGGAAGCTCCTCATAAGTCATGTTATCCTCAACAACACCCACAACATCAAGAGGTACAATAGAATTAGGATCAACCACACATTTCCTCAACACAGAGACATGGAACACCGGATGAACCTAATCCATTTTGCTAGGAAACTTCAACTCATAAGCTACCTTGCCAACCCTCTTTATCACCTCATAAGATCAAACATATCTCGGACTGAACTTCCCCTTATTAACAAAATGTACCACACCTTTCATTGGGGAAACATTCAAATAAACCCAATCACCCACTTTGAATTTAAGGTATCTTCTCTTCACATCGGCATAAGATATTTGGCTACTTTGGGCTGTCTTCAACCTTTCCCTAATTATCCTAACCTTCTCAAGAGCCTCCATAGCTAGATCTAGTCCTAACAATGCTACCTCACTAACTTCAAACAAACCAATTGGTGACCTACAATGTCTCCCATAAAAAGCCTCAAAAGGAGTCATATTGATGTTAGAGTGATAGTTATTGCTGTAGGAAACCTAATCAATGTAAGATGATCATCCCAACTACCATTAAGAACCAACACACATGCACTAAGAATATCCTCAAAAGGTTGGATAGTCCTCTCGGCTTGGCCATCCATTTGATGGTGGAAGGCCGTAGGAAGCTTAACTTTTGTACCAAGGCTCCTTTGGAAAGATCTCTAAAAATGTGACATAAATTGTGCCCCACGATCTGATATGATGGATAAAGGAACCCCATGCAACCTTACCAAGTCATAAATGTATAACCTTGTATAATCTTCAACCCCATATGTGGTCTTAATCAGTAGAAAAATGAGCCGATTTCATCATCCTACCAACCACAACCCAAATGGAATCAAAACCTTTTATAGTCTTAGGCAACCCAACCACAAAATCCACATTAATCACCTCCCACTTCAAGTAGAAATCTCTTTGTCTTGGATTAGGACTCCCTGCCATTAATGTTCAGCAACGACTTGTTCACAACTATGGCAACCAGAAATAAATTTGGCAATGTCCCTCTACGTGCCTCCCTACCAATACACATCCCTCAAGTCTTTATACATTTTGGTGGAACCGAGGTGGACAGAATAAGAAGAATTATGCGCCTCATCAAGGATTTTCTCCCTCAAACCATAAACAAAAGGCACACACAACTTACCTTGGTACCTAAGGGCACCATCTCCCCCTTGGGGGAAAACCTCTACTTTTCCGTCTTTCGCCAGAACCTTCAATTCAAGCAAGGAGGAGTCAAGGTATTGTTTTGTTATCACCTCATCAACCAATGAAGATTTAGACCCATCAACAATAACAATAACACCACCATCACCAACCTCTTCCAACCTAACCCCCAAACTAGCCAACTGATGTACCTCACTATCCATTTCCCTATCATCACCATCAACATAAGCTAGGCTACCCATAGACACCCTACTCAAACCATCCGCCACATTATTTGCCTTACCCGGATGATAATGCACACCTATATCATAGACTACAAGAAGTTCTAACCATCTCCTTTGCCTCAAGTTGAGATATTTTTGGGTGAAAACATATTGGAGGCTCTTATAATCAGTGAACACATCCATATGCACCCCATACAAATAGTGATGCCAAATCTTTAATGCAAACACAATGGCGGATAACTCTAGATCATGGCTAGGGTAGTTCCTTTCAAGTACCTTGAGTTGCCTAGAAGCATAGGCTATGAACTTACCAATTTGCATTAGTACACAACCCAAACCAACTCTAGAAGCATCACAATACACAACAAATCCCTCAAGCCCATCTGGTTGTAATAATATAAGAGCGGACACAAGCTTATCTTTCAATGATTAGAAGCTCCTCTCACATTCATCTGTCCACACAAACTTAACCTTCTTTTTAGTCAATATTTTCAAAGGGGAAGCAATTGAGGAGAACCCATTCACAAATCTTCTATAATAACCTATTAGGCCTAAGAAACTCCTCATATCCGATGGGGTTAATAGTCTAGGCCAATTTCTAATAACATCAGTCTTCTTAGGATCCACCTTAATTCCATCCCCTGACACCACATGACTAAAGAATGCAACCTACTTTAATCAAAATTCTCACTTTTTATACTTAGCATAAAATTTCTTGAAATGACCCAAAGGGTGCCTAAAAATGTGCCTCGAAATGCTCAGAATTTTAAATTTTATATATCTCAAAATCTATTTTCTATTTTGAAAATACAACTTCATATTCTTATTCAGGGGGTCAAAATCAAGGGAGGAAAGGGTCTAGCCCCAATTTTAGAGAAGTTGAATCACAATTTGAAATTTAAAAAATTTTAATTTTTAGAGATGATCTGCGACAACACCGTGAAGCACAGCTGTAGTAGACATGTGTTAATTTGGCCTCCACGATAGGTGCGCATCATGTACCTATGTATTTCTCTGCCAGTGATTTGTTTCTTGGTCCAAGGCTTTAGGGTCTTGGACCTAAGTGTTCCCAAATATGTTTTTACCTATACTTAGCCTTATTTCACCCCCATATCTCCCAAAACCTTTTCCAACACTCACTAAAGCACTTAGACATATTTTCACTCCAAATTCAAGACTCAAAATCCTCATCCCAAGCTAAGGATTATCTTCAAGCTTCAAGCCTCCATTTTCAAACTTCAATCCTCCATTTTCAATCTCCAAAGCTATATGATGTTGAACCATTAGGTCCTTTCATCCATGGTGCCTAAGCCTTTCTTTTACTAATATAACAGGATTTTAAGTTGATTTTACATGTGGGTCTTGTATATTGAGGAATTTACTACACTGATTTTAGTTCATGAAAGTATGGTTGTTTTAGCTTGTTTTGAGCTCTAAATCTTTGACCTAATATTGGATTTGATGAGAGATTTTGATGTGAATATCTTGGGGGTGTTGCAAGGTGTTGATGTATGGTTTTAATACAAATTGTCTTGCATGATTTCATCTCCGAATTGCACGGTCTTTTACCCTTATTACTCACCCCCCAAGTGTTCGATAAAATGTCCAGCTAGGGTATTTTGTGGAAATGAAAGTCCAAAGCATGAGATATGATATGATTGATTATATGATGATGAAATGATCTTATGTACATGGTATATATGTTCTATATAATGTGTTGTATTAGACCATGCCAGGTCCAGGGGTATGGGAGCCCGAACAACCATGTGAGGGATATGTACCTTGCCACCAGGGTGTCCAGGTGTGAATGGCATCTCCCAACCAAAGTTGGCATTCTAGCTTGGTCTCTTTTAAACATATGATATTCGATATGAGCATTATCTACTTAAGCATGTTTTACTTACGCATTGATCATACATGTCATATTGTTATACTATGCCTATTGTCTAATGTATGCATTGTGAGTATGATGTCTATCTGTTTTTTATTTGCATACACATACTTATTACATTCAAAGGTATAAACGAATACTTTTGCCTACGTGATATCACCATGTGGGAACCGGTGCTCAAGTTGATCATCCTCCTCCTCCACATGGCTAGATCGGTTCTACTCAAAGCTAGTTGGTGAGTCCTCCAATTAGAGGACCTTAGTCTATGCTATTATTGTCTGTGTATTGAGATACTTTCTTACGTTCTATTTTTACTATGAGGGTGAGCCCGGTTACTTTGTCTTGGCCCCTGCTCTATCTATGTATCAGAGGTGTTTGTTAGAAATGTTATGTATCTATGCTATGAGCTTTGGCTCTTGCCTCTTGATTATGATGTTTATGCAAGCTTTCCCTTAGCCCCATTGCCCCTATTCCTACACTATATGTCTCTTATATACTTCCGCGACCAAGAATGTGTAATGAATTTTCAAGAGGCTTGTATGGAGTTTCCTTTGGGTTCACCATTCGTTGTGTCACGTCTAGGCCCTAGGCTTGGGTCATGACAAATTTGGGATCAAAGCACTAGGTTTATAGATCCTCGGATTCTAACAGACTGTGTCGATTAGAGTCTCATTCATGGTTATGAAGCACGCCATGACTATGAGTAGGAGGCTATAAGGCGTTTTAGGAAATGTTTCCCTTCTTCACATTCTAAATCATTCTAATAGAGTTGTGGTAAGTATTTCCCCCTAATGATTGTTCTTTGCTATGCTAGATCATGCCAAACACTAGAGGAAGACAGGCCCAAACTCCCAAAGAGTAAGCTATCAATGGTGAACTCCAGGATGCTGTTACTATGCTTGTCCAAGTGGTGGCCAACCAAGTCCAATAAGGGTCCCAAGCCCCTCATGCTACTACCCTAGGAGCTACAGTAAGAAACTTCATGAGGATGAATCCTCCAATTTTCCATGGGTCAAAGTTGGATAAAGACCCACAAGAGTTTATTAATGAGGTCTTAAAAATCATAAATATCATAGGTGATGGGCCGAATGAAAAGGCATAGTTTGCGGTTACCAACTCAAAGGTGTAGCCCAAATTTGGTATGATCAATGGACTAGGAAGAAGGGTAATGGTTATGTGGTCCTTCGGGAGGAATTCAAATTAGTCTTTCTTAATCGGTTTTTCCCTCTTGAGCGTAAGGAAGAAAAGTTGGTAGAGTTTATGAACTTGAAATAAGGTGCCACGAATGTGATGGAGTATTCTCTCAAATTTAATAAACTTTCAAAGTATGCTCCTTACTTGGTGGCCGATCCTAGATCAAGGAAGAATAAATTTGTGATTGGGGGTCTCCGACTTGGTGAGTGAAGAATGTCGGTCTACCTTACTAATTGGTGATATCAACTTGACTCAGTTGATGACTTATGCTGAGCAAATGGAGGAAGAAAAATTGAGAAAGAAGGAGGGTCATGAGGCCAAGATGGATCATTTTGAGGGTAGGTTTTGAAAGGGTGCTAGATTTCATCAAGGCCAAGGGGCTCCTCATACTACAAATAAGGGGTTTTCTAATGACTTCCCTAGGCCTCAAAGTGTTGGTGGAATGGCTCCTAATGATGTTGAAACATCCCCAAAAAAATGTGCCCGAAAACGTGCCTCGAAAGTGCCTGGAATCTTATTTTCCATGTATCTAAAAATTTCTTTGTTATTTTGAAAATCAGACTTTATAGTCTTGTTTAGATGGTTAAATGGGGTGAGAAATGGGTCTAACGCAAATTTTAGAGCAACCGTATCAAAATTCCAAAATTGCAATAATACTATTTAAGAGGGTCAACTTTTAAGGGACATATCTCTTAGCACACAAAGTATTGAGTGTCCCGTGACATACCAACTTAATTCCCTTTTTATTAGCTTTCCAACACACATTGTTTCACCTAATTTCGAGTTCGGATGAAGGATTTATGCCCATTTCCATAAACCTTGTTCGTGCAGAAATTTCAATTTCCAGTGAGCAATCTGTGACGCGGACAAGTGTTATTTGGGTCCTATTCTTGTGATTTCTATTAAAACTTATAAGTCTTGGGTCTAAGGGTTCCCATACTTGAAAATACATATACTTATCGGTATTTTACCCTCACATCATCCTAAACATTCCCCAAAACTCACTCAAACATTTAGACTCATATTTCACCCTAAATTCAAGTCCCAAACTTAAAGAACAATCTTAAGGATTTCATCAAGGAACTCATTCAAGCTTCAAGTCTCCATTAAAGTCTTTCTTCAAGAACCTCTCCAAAGTTAAGGTATGTTCTGTTGAACCATTGGGTCCTTTCACCCATGGTGCCTAAACCCTCTTTTACTTAACATTGGATGATTTAAAGTTGATTTTACATGTGGGTCTTGTACATTGAGAAATTTACTGCACAATGATTTATGTTCATGAAAGTATGGTGATTTTAGCATGTTTTGAGCTCTAAATCTTGGATCTAATGTTGGATTTGATGAGGAATTTTGATATGAATATCTTGAGGGTGTTGCAAGGTGTTGATTGACGGTTTTACTGTAGATTTTCTAGCATATTTTCGCCTATAAATTGCATGGTTTTTTACCCCTATTACACACCCTTAAGGTGTTTGATAAAATATTTGGTTAGGTTTGTTGTGGAATTGAAGGTCCAATGTACGTCTTTTGAGTTAAATGGTGTTATGATGATTGTATGATGATGGAATAGTGACAGAATGAGGATGAGATGATGGTATGTATCCGATGTATAATGAGGTGAGAAAGTGTAGGTATATGATGACTTTGGGATGATGCTAGGGATGGCTATATGAGTTTTTTTCATGGAAAAGTACCTATGGTATTGTACATGGATTGTTGGGTCCTTATATTTTTTGTGTTCTTGGAAAAGTGATTACTTCTTTCTTGATGATTTGAATATGATGGTTTGATGAGCTAGTCCTATGATTCTACCTAAAAAGTCATACCATAAGGTAGAGTGTTTAATGATTCCTACCGAAAAGATCATATTATAAGGTATGGATACCCTACCAAAAATGCAATGTCGTAAGGTAGAATAGCTAATTGTGCCTACCAAAAATATTATATTGTAAGGTATGGACATCCCACCAAAAAGGCCATGCCGTAAGATAGAATGAATCACTGTCTCTACCCAAAAGTTTATATCGTAAAGTAAGGGATGTCTTATACTACCTACCAAAAAGACTGTCATACTGTAGGGGTATTGATAACACTCTCCAAAAAGGTTATACCGTCAGGTGAGTGGGGGTGTGAGTATGTTTCTCCTATTGAGTTTATATTTCTTCATCATGATTTACTTGCATGTTCTACGTTAAGCATTGAACATGCATGCCATATTAATGTCATACCTATCCTCTTGTTATGATTATGCATTTTGATTATGTTGCCTATCTCTTGCTAGCATTGCATCACACATACTTAGTACATTCAAACGTACTAATGTATACTCTATTCCTACATGATTTTACTATATAAGAATCGGAGCTCCAATTGGTTCTACTCATGTCTAGACGGATTGTTCAAGTTAGCCATAGTTTGTCCTCCATTCTGGGGACAATGAATATTCTCTTATGTTATGTATTAAGACTCTCTTTTGTTTATTATACACTTATGACTATGAGGGTGAGCCTGGTTGCTTTATCTTGGCCCCCACTAAGTATGTTTATAGGTGTTGTTGGACAAGTTATGCATTATGTTTGAGCTTTGAATCGTCTAGGTTATTTAAGTATTAATCTCTCTCTTTCTCACAAACACACACACTCTTTCCCTTAGTCCTACTTCTTCTTGTTCATGTTTCTTATGTTGTTTTATATTGCTTCCGCGACCATGGATGTGTAATGATAAGCTATGCAGGTTGTTTGGGGCTCCTTCGGGTTCCCTATTCGCCGGGCATGTCTAGGTTCTAGGCTTGGGCCGCGACAAAGATTGTATCAGAGCACTAGGTTGATAGATCCTTCTAGTCTAACACACCACGTCGATTTGAGTCTTACTCATGATTGTGTTGTGCACCACAACTATGAGTAGGAGGCTATGAGATGTTTTAGGAAATGTTTCCCTTCTTTATGGTCTATATCGTGCTTTAGAAGAGAGATAGGGTTTTTCCCTTTAACAAATGTTCTTTGCTCTTTTAGTTAATCATACTGCCTCAAGGAGGAAAGTGAAGGAAGGTAAGTAGAAGGTTTTGATTTTGATGGAATCAAGTTTCACTATTTCTTCTCTATTCTTTTAGTAGATGGTGGAGCTTCTTGTGTGCCCAAGTGGTTGTGTGGATCTTTTGTGTCTATTCTCTTGGGTTGGTGGGCTATTGCTGGGTATTATGAGTAGATTCTCTTCTATTATTTCTCCTATGACTTAGTTGACCCTAGGCAAGGCCATGTTGTTACTGATGTTTTGAGTAGGGTGATTTGATAGGTCGGGGAGTTTCTATTCCTTGTGTTATCCCTTAATGCTAGTAGGATTCATGTGAATATGGGTTTCATTCACAGGGTCCATTCACCCATGAAGCCCAATCTTCCTTTTTATGAAAATTGCATGATTTCAAGATGCATTTCTTGTAGGTATCTATTATTATGAAATATGAGCATGAAATATGTTAGGATTTTATCAAATATTGTTGATTACGTATAAATATCTATTTTGAGCTTATACTATGAAGTGATCTTTGCCTATTGAGGCTATACATGATTCAAGCTATGGTATCTATGAACTATTGTGAAGTTTTGATACGATTTACAAGTTACCCTTGATGGGGTTTTACCATGATATTGGTGGGCTGATTTACATGATTTTAAGATGCATTGATTTCACTATTTCATGATCTATACTCTTGCATTTTTCATGATTTAAACATGTCCTCATATGTGCCCACCAAGTGTTTGATGAAATGCCAAGTTAAGAGTTCTCAAGATATGTACATGTTTTACAAGTCAAATAACTTCATGATGGATATAGGTCATCAAGTATGCTATGAATCCATGAAATTATCTATGATTATGCGAGCATGAAGTTAAGGTCTTTTTAAAAATTTATTTTCAAGAAAACCTACATGAATTTTTACTTATTGTAATTTGGGATTTGAATATTATGATTCCTAAAATTTTATTGATGCACAGATAGTATTTATTTGATGATTTTAATGTGACTTGAACTATTATATGGGGATTTACTTTGGATTTATGAATCTATAACTATGCATGTTCTATTTTTGCATGATTAATGCATGAGAGATTACACTATGGATTTAAATATGAAATTAATTATGTTTCACTTCAACTTCGTAATATAAATATTGATTTTAAATGGAGTGTTAATTACCCATGTCAATTTCCTCATTGTTCATAGCATATGCATTCATGTACACGAATTGTTTTGAAAAAAAAATTATATTATGGGAAAGCCCAATTTCGTTTTATGGTATGATTTTGATAAAAGGTTGGTTATGACAATATTGTGATTACATATATGTCTTTGATTTTGGCTCTTTAAGTATTTTGGGTGCTTACACCATTTTGTATATGAATGAGCTATTCCTACGCATGCGTATTATGACTATGAAATTATGATTTTAGCATATGAGCCTCAGTATGAATTATTATGAATGGTGTTTGTCTTTCAAGCCTAATTGTGCATTGAAATGACTTAGAAAATAACTATCGCATCTTTGAAAGTATGTACATGCATATTATAAGTATTCTTGTGGGATGACGATTTAGCATGTTGTGATGAGGGTCTTGGGATAGTTTGGGCTACTTCCATAGCAGTTTTTAATGAGTGGAGAACTTGTAAGGTTTTAACATGATGGATAAGGATAGACGATCTATTTAGTCAATTACAATGGGTTAGTCATTTCTATAAGATTGATCTTTGGGTTGGGTTTTGTCTCCAAGAGAGGATGAAGATAGTGATATCAGGTGTCTTTTCAGTTTAGGAGTGGGCATTATAAGTGTTGGTGGCGATGTTTGGTTGATCTATGCATTGGCTATGTCTATAGACTTCATGAATAGGGTCTTAAAACCCTACCTTGATATGTTTGTGGTGGTTTCTAGTGATGAGGCATCGATTTGTTTAGAGCCTATGAATTATTTGGGGAGATAGTGTTGCAAGCCTTATAGGATGAGAGGTTGTTTGCTAAATATGATAGGTGGCATTGTTGGTAGCAAAATATGGTTAGAGCCCCTTAAGGAATATGGTATGAATGTGCATTAGCTTTGCCGGTTAGGCTAGTGTTGTGATTCATTCCCTAAGTAGCCTAGCATGTGTTGATGATGGTGGCAAAGAGGTGACTTGAGCGGTCTATTGTTTGGCTAGATTGAGGGATTAAGTTGGAGGAAGTTGAGCATGGTAATATAGAATTCTTGATGGCTCCAAATCTTTGTTAGTTGGGGAGATTTAGATTAAGCATGGCCTCGATTTCGCCATATTACAGTTGGAAGTTTTGAGTGAGGGAATGATAGAGTGTAGGTTGACTCCCAAGGGGGAGATGGTGGCTGTGTACCAAATGGGTTAGGTGTATTTAAGATTGACAATTGAGTTGAAGATTTTGAGTCCTTATAGAGTGTAGAGGGAGGTTTACAAGGTTGCATAAGTTTTGGGATTGCCTATGGATGTAGATATGGTTAGTCCGGTTCTTCACGCTTCTAGGTGGATGTGATGTGTTGATGACTTTAGTGCTATCAAACACTTTGAGGTTTTGGGTGTTAAGGAGCGTAAGTTGGCTTAAGAGAAGGTCCCAGTGGGAGTGTTAGATGGATGAGTGGAGGAGTTGATTGATAATGATGTAGTGTTTTTCAAGGCCCTTTGGGAAGAGTCGTCTATTCGCATGTATCTTTCGGGAAGCCGGAGAGGGCATGAAGGAGAAATATCCATATTCCTTTCATTCTATTCAAGCTTATAATAACATAGTAAGTCCTTTTTATGATTCCAAATCTTACATTTCAGCCCCTATGTCATTCATATTCATTCATGTTTAAGTTGGCAAGTTTATGATGATATTAAACTTATGTCGAAGTTTTGAAAATCGTGTTTTAAAGTGTATTGTTGAATACTTGTTGGGGCTGGTCTCTTTGTCATTATTCTACGCTTGTGCATCCTATTTACATTCGGGGACGAATGTTCCCAAGGGGGAGATATTGAAATGACCCCAAAAAGAAGTGCCCATAAATGTGCCACGGAAGTTCCCAGAATTTTATTTTCCATATATCTAAAAATTCATTTGTTATTTCAAAAATTCAACTTCATATTCTATTTTAAGGGGTTAAATTGAATGGGAAATGGGACTTACCTGAATTTTAAAGCCACCATATCAAAATCCGAAAATCGCAATAAACTCTATTTAGGAGGGTCCCCTTTGAAGGGACATACCTTTTATCACACAAAATATTGAGTCAGTCACAATAAAACAACTTAAAGCCCTTTGAATGAGCTTTTCAACGCACTTCGTTTCACCTCATTCTGAGTTCATATGAAGGATTTATGCCCATTTTCGTAAAACTCGTTCGTGCAGAAATTTCAGTTTCCAGTGAGCAATCCGCGTCACCTCCGCAACTGGACTAGTGTTATTTGGGTCTTATTTTTGCGATTTTGCTCCAAGACTTATGATTCTTAGGCCTAAGTGTTCCCACACTTCAAAATACATATACTTAGCCTTATTTTACCCTCATATCACCCTAAACATTCCCCAAAACTCACTCAAACATTTAGACTCGTATTTCACCTTAAATTCAAGTCCCAAACTCAAGACCAATCTTAAGGATTTCATTAAGAACCTCATTCAAGCTTCAATTCTCCATTAAAGTCTTCTTCAAGAACCTCTCGTAAGCTACAGTATGTGGTGTTTAACCATTAGGACCTTTCACCCATGGTGTCTAAACATTCTTTTACTTAACTTTGCATGGTTTAAAGTTGATTTTACATATGGGTATTGTATATTGAGAAATTTACTGCATAGTGATTTATGTTCATGAAAGTATGGTTGTTTTAGCATGTTTCTAGCTCTAAATCTTGTATTTAATGTTGTATCTGATGAGGCGTTTTGATGTGAATATATTGCGGTGTTGCAAGGTGTTGATTGACGATTTTAGTATAGATTTTCTTACATGTTTTCTTCTCTAAATTGCATGGTCTTTTACCACGATTACACACCCCCAAGGTGTTTAATAGAATGTCCGGCTAGGGTTTCCTGTGGAACTGAAGTTCCAATATATGTCCTATGAGGATGAGATAATGGTATGCGTATCATGTATAATAACGGAATGAGGATGAGATAATGGTATGCATATGATGTATAATGAGGTGAGGAAGTGTAGGTATATGATGACTTTGGGATAATGCTACGGATGTCTATATGAGTTGTTTTCATGGAAAAGTACCTATGGTGTTGCATATAGATTGATGGGTCCTTATGTTTGTTGTGTTCTTGGGAAAGTGAGTAGTTCTTTCTTGATGATTTGAATGTGATGGTTTGATGAGCTAGTCCTATGATTCTACCGAAAAGGTCATGCCATAAGGTAGAGTGTTTAATGATCCCTATCGAGAAGATCATATCATAAGGTATGGATACCCTACCAAAAAGGTTATGCCATAAGGTAGAATAGCTAATTGTGCCTACCGAAAAGATTATATTGTAAGGTATGGACATCCCACCGAAAAGGTCATGCCATAAGGAAGAAAGACTAAAGGCTCCCACCAAAAAGATCATATCGCAAGGTATGGACATTCTACTGAAAAGGTCATGCCGTAAGATAGAATTAATCATGGTCCCTACCCAAAAGATGATATAGTAAAGTAGGGGACGTCTTGTACTACCTACTAAAAAGACTATGTCATACGGTAGGGATATTGATAACACCTTCCAAAAATGTTATACATAAGGTAAGTAGGGATTATTTAGCCCATTTCATGAAAGTTGATACAAAGGGGTTTGAGTATATTTCTCACATTGAGTTTATATTTCTTGATCATGATTTACCAGCATGTTTTACCTTAAGCATTGAACATGAATGCCATATTGATGTCATACATATCCTCTTATTATGATTATGCATTTTGATTACATTGTTATCTCTTGCTAGCATTGCATCCCAAATGTAGGAATCGAAGCTCCTATTGAATGTACATAGGAGACAAGGGATTAGTGAGGTCCCTAATGTTGTTACCTGTATGTTGAAAATCTTTGATCTTGATGTATATGCTTTGATTGATCCGGGTGCCATCCTTTCCTTTGTTACCCCCTTTGTTGCTAAAAAGTTCCATGTTGAGTCGGAGTTGTTCCATGAGTCATATGAGATGTCTACTCTTATTGGTGCATCTATTGGTGCTAGGAGGGTGTATAGAAATTGTTCGATTTGGATCTTGCTTAAAATCTTATCTTGTGATCTTGTTGAATTGGATATGGTTGATTTTGATGTCATTCTTGGGATAGATTGGTTGCATGAATATTATGCTTCTATTTATTATAGAAGTCATAGGGCCAAGTTTCAATTCCCAAATGAACCCATCCTTGAGTGGGAGAGTCACTACATGGTCGTAATTGGTAGGTTCATCTCATGCATTAAGGCCTATAAGTTGACTTTCAAGGGGTATTTGTACCATCTTTCGAGGGTTAATGATGTGGAGTCTAAGGTCCCTTCTATTGAGTCGGTTCTGATTGTAAATGAGTTTCTTGATGTCTTCCCAAATGACCTTTCCGGTGTTCCCCCTGAAAGAGAGAGATTTTGGCATAGATCTCCTTCCTAACACTTAACCGATCTCCATTCCCCCTTACAATATGGCCCCGGTGGAGTTGAAGGTGTTAAAAGAGCTATTGAAAGATTTGTTGGAAAAGGGATTTATTAGACCTGGCCAATCACTTTGGGGTGCAACAGTGTTGTTTGTAAAGAAGGAAGATGGGTCACTTAGAATGTGCATTGACTACCGGCAACTCAATAGGGTCACTATAAAGAATAAATATCCTCTTCCAAGAATTGATGACTTTTTTGGCCAATTGCAAGGAGCTATCTTTTTCTCTAAGGTTGATCTTCGGTCTGGGTACCATCAAGTGAGGGTGAGGGTATGTGATATTTCCAAGATAGCTTTTTCGGACTAGAGTAGGCATTATGAGTTTTTTGTGATGTCGTTTGGGTTGACTAATGCACCAGCCATCTTTATGGACCTAATGAATAGGGTCTTCAAACCGAACCTTGATTCCTTTATTGTGGTCTTCATTGATGATATTTTGATCTATTCACACAGTAGGGAGGAGCATATGGGTCATTTGAGGGTTGTATTGCAAACCTTAATAGAGGAGAGATTGTATGCTAAATTCGAAAAATGTGAATTTTGGTTGAAGGAGGTTGCATTCTTGGGTCATGTGGTACTAGGGGGATGGTATTAAGTTGGATCCTAAGAAGATCGATGCGATTAGCAATTGCCCTGGACCATTGACCCCGTCGAATATTAGGAGTTTCTTTATCCTAGTGGGTTACTATAGAAGGTTTGTGAATGGATTCTCCTCCATTGCTTCCCCAATGACAAAATTGACTTAACAGAAGGTTAAGTTTGTATGCACCGATTAATATGAGAAGAGCTTCCAAACATTGAAAGATAGACTTATGTCCGCTTCTATATTGTCACTACCATATGGGCTTGGGGGTTTTGTTGTGTATTGTGATGCATCTAGAGTTGGTTTGGGTTGTGTGCTAATGCAAAATTGTAAGGTCATAGCTTATGCTTCTAGGAAACTAAAAGTGCATGAAGAGAACTACCTTACCCATGATCTACAGTTGGCCACCGTTGTGTTTGCATTAAAGATTTGGCGTCATTACTTTAATGAGGTGCATGTTGATGTCTTCACCGATCATAAGAGTCTTCAATATGTCTTCACTCAAAAAGATCTCAACTTGAGATAGAGAAGGTGGCTAGAACTTCTCAAAGATTCTGACATGAGTGTGCATTATCATCCGGGTAAGGCAATTGTGGTGGCGAATGTTTTGAACCGGGTGTCCATGGGTAGCCTAGATCATGTTGATGGTGGTCATAGGGAAGTCGCTAGAGAGGTGCATAGATTGGATAGATTGGGGGTTAGGTTGGAAGAAGTGGGTGATGGTTCCAAATCTTCCTTGGTTGATGAAGTGATAGCAAAATAAGATGTAGACTCCTCCTTGCTTGAATTGAAGGTCTTGCTGAAAGAGGGCAAAATAGAGGTTTTATCTCAAGGGGGAGATGGGGCCCTTAGATACCAAGGTAGGTTGTTTGTGCCATGTGTTGATGGTTTAAGGGAGAGAATCCTTGATGAGGCCTACAGTTCTTCTTACTCTATCCACCCTGGTTCCATGAAAATGTATAGAGACTTGAGGGATGTCTATTGGTGGGGAGACATGAAGAGGGACATTGCCAAATTTATTTTCGGTTGCCATAGTTGTTAACACGTCAAAGCTGAATATCAAAGGCTAGGTGGCCTAACCCAGACATAGAGATTCCTACTTGGAAATAGGAGGTGATTAATATGGATTTTGTGGTGGGGTTTCCCAAGACTAGAAAAGGTTTTGATTCCATATGGATGGTGGTTGATATGACAATGAAATCGGCTCACTTTCTACAAGTCAAGACTACATATGGGGTGGAAGAGTATGCAAGTTGTACATCCATGAGTTAGTGAGGTTACATGGGATTCCTTTATCCATTATATCGGATGGGGGTGTATAATTTACTTCACACTTTTAGAGGTCTTTCAAAGAGGTCATGGTGTCAAAGTTCACCTTAGTATGGCCTTCCACCCTAAAATGGATGGCCAAGCAGAAAGGACAATTCAAACACTTGAGGATATACTTAGGGCTTGTGTCTTGGAGCTTAAAGGTAGTTTGGATGACCATTTTCCTTTGATTGAGTTTGCCAACAACAATAGCTATCACTCTGGTATCGGTATGGATCCTTTTAAGGCTCTTTATGGGAGACGTTGTAGATCATCGGTTGGTTAGTTTGAGGTTGGGGAGGTAGATTTATTGGGATCGAATCTGGTTATGGAGGCACTTGAGAAGGTTATTATGATTAGGGAAAGGTTGAGAACATCCCAAAGTCGTCAAAAATCCTATGCTAATGTAAGAAGAAGAGACCTAGAATTCCATGTGGGTGATTGGGTTTATTTGAAGATTTCTCCAATGAAAGGTGTAGTCCGTTTTGGTTAAAAAAGGGGAAGTCGATTCCCACCTATATTGGTCCCTATGAGGTGATAAAGACCATTGGCAAGGTAGCTTATGAGTTGAAGTTGCCTAGTGAAATGAATTTGGTTAATCCGGTATTCCATGTTTCCATGTTGAGAAAATGTGTTGGTGATCCTAATGCTATATTGCCTCTTGATGTTGTGGGTGTTGTTGAGGATAACTTAACTTATGAGAAGGTTCTAATTCAGAGGATAGGCAAGTGAAGAGATTGAGGAAAAAGGAGGTTGCATCCATTAAGGTCCTTTGGAGGAACCAACAAATCAAAAGTGCTACTTGGGAGGCCAAAGAGGACATGCAAAAATAGTATCCTTATCATTTCCACTCCACTCAAGCCTAAGTTACTAATACTAAGTCCCATATATGATTTCAATTCTTATATTTCAGGCCCTATGTCATTAATATGCATTCAAATTTAAGTTGGCAAACCTATGATGATTTAACACTTATTTTGAGAATTTGAAAATAGTGTTTTACATGTTATGTTACATTCTTATTGAGGCTAATTTGCTCAAGATCACTCTTGTCTTGTATTTTTCTTTTACATTCGGGGACAAATGTTCCCAAGGGGGAGATGTTGAAATGACCCCAAAAAGTGTCCAAAAATATGCCTCAAAATTCTTGGAATTTTAAATTCCATATATCTCAAAATTTGTTTGCTATTTCGAAAATTTGACTTTCATATTCTTGTTCAGGGGGTCAAAATTAGGGGGAAAAGGGTCTGGCCTAAATTTTAGGGCAATCAAATCACAATTTCAAATTTCCAAAATTTCAATTTCCTGAGATGATCCGCTACCACACCGCGACCTTGCGCAGCTATCACGGACATGTGTTAATTTGGCCTCCATGACAGGTCCATGTTGCGGACCTATGTATTTCGCTTCAAGTGATTTCTATTTCGGTCCAAGGCTTTGGGGTCTTGGACCTAAGTGTTCCCAAATGTGTTTTTACCTATACTTATCCTTATTTCATCCCCACATCCCCCAAAACATTTTCCAACACTCAGTAAAACACCTAGCCATATTTTCACTCTATATTCAAGACTCAAAACCCTCATCCCAAGCTACAGATTATCTTCAAGCTTCAAGCCTCCATTTTCAATCTTCACCAAGAACTTCTCCAAAGCTAAGGTATGTGGTGTTGAACCATTGGGTCCTTTCACCCATGGTGCCTAAGCCTCCTTTTTACTAATATTGCATTATTTAAAGTTGATTTTACATGTGGGTCTTGTATATTGAGAAATATACTGTACAATAATTTTAGTTCATGAAAGTATAGTTATTTTAGCATGTTTTGAGCTTTAAATTTTGGACCTAATGTTGCACTTGATAAAGGGTTTTGACGTGAATGTCTTGGGAGTGTTGCAAAGTGTTGACTGATGGTTTTACTACAGATTTTATTGAATGATTTCATCTCCTATTTGCATGGTAGTTTACGCCCATTACACACCCTCTAAGTGTTTGATAAAAATGTCCGGCTAGGGTTTCTTATGGAAATGAAACTCCAAAGCATGAGATATGATATGATTTACTATATGATGATGAAATGAGCTTATGTACATGATATATATGTTCTATATAATGCATTGTATTGGATCATGCCCGATCTAGGGGGTATAGGAGCATGAACAATCATATAAGGGGTATGTACTTTTCCACCAGGGTGTCTAGGTGTGAATGGCATCAACCAAGTTAGGGGTATGTACCTTGCCACTAGGGTGTCCAAGTATGAATGGCATCAACCATGTGAGGGATATGTACCTTGCCACCAAGGTGGTGTGAATAGCATCAACCATGTGAGGGATATGTACATTGCCACAGGGTGTCCAAGTGTGAATGGTATCTCCCAAAGTTAGGATTCTAGCTTAGTCTCTTCTACACATATGATATCTGGTATGAGCATGAACTACTCAAGTACGTTTTACTTATGCATTGATCATACATCTCATATTATTATACTCTGCCCATTGTCTAAGGTACGCATTTTCAGTATGATGTCTATTTATTGTTACATTGCATCCCACATACTTAGTATATTCAAACGTACTAACACATACTCTTGCCTACATGATATCACTATGTAGGAACCGGTGCTCAAGTTGACCATCTTCCTACTCCACGTGGCTAGATCGATTCTACTCAAAGCTAGTTGGTGAGTCCTCCACTTCGAGGACCTTAGTGTATGTTGCTATTACATATTTATTGAGATCCTTTCTTACATTCTATTTTGACTATGAGGGTGAGCCCTGTTACTTTGTCTTACCCCTGCTCAATCTATATATTAAGAGGTGTTTGTTGGACAAGTTATGCATCCATGTTATGAGCTTTGACTTTTACCTCTTGATTATGATTTTTATGCAAGCTTTCCCTTAACCCTATTTCCCATATTCCAACTCTATATGTCTTTTATATGATTTTCTAACCAAGGATGTGTAATGAAAAGTTAAGAGGCTTGTTTGGGGTTTCCTTCGGGTTCCCTATTCGTCTGGTCATGTCTAGGCCCTAGGCTTGGGTCGTGACATTTCTCCTCCCTCAATCTTAGCAACACAAGCCTCAAATGAACCATATGCTCCTCCCGAATATCTGAATAGATCAATATATCATCAATGAAGGCCACAACGAAGGAATCAAGTTAGGGTTTGAAGACCCTATTCATTAGGTCCATGAAGATGGCCGGTGCATTGGTCAAACCAAATGACTTCACAACAAACACATAATGCCAATTTCTAGTCCGAAAGGTCGTCTTGGAAATATCACACTCCCTCACCCTCACTTGATGATACCCAGACCGAAGATCAATCATAGAGAAAATGCTTACCCCTTGCATTTGGTCAAACAAATCATCAATGCTTAGAAGAGGATACCTATTCTTGATAGTGACCTTATTGAGTTGTTGATAGTCCATGCACATTCTAAGTGACCCATCCTTCTTCTTTACAAACAACAACGGTGCACCCCAAGGTGATTGGCTAGGCTTGATAAATCCCTTCTCCAACAAATCTTTCAATTGTTCCTTTAACTCCTTCAACTCTGCCAGGGCCATACGGTAAGGGCCAATGGAGATGGGTTGAGTATCGAGAAGGATATCTATGCCATAATCTGTCTCTCTTTCGGGAGCGATAAAGGGAAGGTCATTTGGGAAAACATCAAGAAACTCATTTACAAGTGGAACCAACTCTATGGAATGTACTTTAGACTCCATAACCTTAACCCTCATAAGATGGTAAAGACACCCCATAGAGATCAACTTACAAGCTTTAATGCAAGATATGAATCTATCCTTGACCACCACATCTTGACTTTTCCACTCAAAGATGGGTTCATTTAAAAATTGAAATCTGATCCTACGGGTTCTACAATCAATATAAGCATAGTAGGCATGCAACAAATCTATTCCAAAAGTGACGTCAAAATCGACCATGTCTAACTCAACAAGATCACAAGGCAACACTTTATGCAAGATGCAAATAGGATAACATCTATAAACTTTCCTAGCAACAATAGATGCACCAATAGGAGTAGACACTTCATATGATTCATGGAACAACTAAGGGTCAACATGGAACATTTTAGCAAAGGGGTAACAAAGGGAAGAGTGGCATCCGGATCAATCAAAGCATGTACATCAAAGTCAAAGATTTTCAACATACTGGTAACAATGTCAGGAACCTCACCAAACCCTTATCTTCAATGTAGAGCATAAAATTGATTGTGACTTGGAGCACCACCTTGAGGACCATCTCTACCCAATGTGACCGCATTTACACCTCAGTCTTTGCCATGGTTTATTGAACAATCCACCTTTTTGTGACCAAGCTCCCCACATTCAAAGCATGTGTGCAACCTTTCAAATATGGGCCTCCATGGCTCCTTCCACATTTAGGGCACACATCAATAGGATCCACATCACTAACACCTTGAGGCCTAGGGAAATCATTGGCAAACCCCTTATTAGTAACATGAGAAGACCCTAGGCCTTGATGAAATCTAGTACCCTTTTAGAATTTACCCTCAAACCGAACCCTCTTGGCCTCATCCCCCCTCCTCTTCCTTAACTTTTCTTCCTCCATTTCCTTAGTCATCAACTAAGACAAGTCCATGTCACTAATTAGCATAGTGGATAGCCAATCTTCACTCACCAAGTCGGAGACCCCCATCACGAACTTATTCATCCTAGATCTTAGATCGATCACTAAATGAGGAGCAAACTTTAAAAGTTAGTTGAAGTTTAGGTCATACTCCCTCACATTCATAGCTCCTTGTTTCAAGTTCATAAACTCCACCAATTTAGACTCCCTAAACTCAAGAGGGAAGAACCGATTAAGGAAAGCCAATTTGAACTTCTCCCAGAGAACCACATTATCATTTCCCTTCTCCCCCTTCCTTTGGTCATACCATATTTGGTATACTCCTTTAAATTGGTACACCGCCGACTTTGCCTTTTCATTCGGCCCAACAATCATGATATTCAAGATCTTGTAGACTTCATCAATAAACTCTTGTTGATTATCATCCACCTTTGACCCATAGAATATCGAAGGATTCATACTCATGAAGTCTCTATCCCTAGCTCCCGGGTTAGTAGCATGAGAGGCTTGGGCCCCTTGGTTGTCCACAACTTGGGCAAGCATAGTAAAAACATCCCGGAGCTTACCATTGGTAGGTTGCCCCTCGGGAGTTTGGGCCCTTCTTCCTCAAGTGTTTGGCATAATCTATCATATAAAGGAACAATCATTCGGGAGGAAAACTTACCATAATTCTATGGCATGACTTAGAACATGATGAAGGGAAACATTTCCTAAAATGCCTCATAGCCTCCTATTCTTAGTCATGACACACTTCACAACCATGAATAAAACTCTAATCAATGTGGTGTGTTATACTATGAGGATCTATCAATCTAGTGTGCTGATACCATGTTCTTCACGACCCAAGCCTAGGGCCTAGACGTGACACGGTGAATAGGGAACCTGAAGGAACCCCAAACAAGCCTCTTAGCTTATCATTACATAGCATTGGACGTGGAAACATATAAAAAACATAAATAGTAGGAATAGGGGTAAGAGGGGCTAAGGGGAAAGCTTGCATAACATCATAATCAAGAGAGGAAGAGTCCAATCTCATATCATAGATACATAACATGTCCACCAAATACATCTACTACATAGGTAAGAGCGGGGGCCAAGACAAAGTAATCGGGCTCACCCTCATATACAAAATGGAACATATAGAAGAGTGCCTCAATATATAATAAGAGAAGACATAGATAAACGTCCCCGGAATGGAGGACTCAGCAAGTAGCTTGAGTAGTACCGAACTAGCCACGTGGAGGAGGATGATCAACTTGGGCACCGGTTCATACATGGTGATATCATGTAGGTAAGAGTATGTGTTAGTATGTTTGTATGTACTAAGTATGTAAGATGCAATGCAACAAGATATAGGCATCATAGTCAAAATATATAACAATAGGCAATGGACATCATATAACAATATGGCATAAATGAGCAATGCTCAAGTAAAACATGCTTAAGTAACTCATACTTATATAGGGTATCATATGTGTAGAAGATACCAAACTAGATTTCCAAAGTGCAAACCCCTTGGTTGGTTGATGATGGTCTCACCCCATCACTCTGGTGGTGTGGTACAAACCCCTCACATGGTTGATGATATTTTCACCTTATCACCCTGGTGGCGAAGTACAAACCTCACATGGTTGATGAGTACAAACCTCTGCCTCGGTTATCAAGGTACAAACCCCTTGACAAGGTTATCTTGGCTCTTAGTCTTGCTAGATCGGGCATGGTCTAATGCAACACTTTAAATAGATTACATCATGTGTAGAAGCTTCTTTCATCATCGTAACATCAATCATACCATACCTCATGTCTCAAGAAACTATAACCGGACACTTTATAAAACACTTTGTTGGTGTGTAATGCTAGTATAAAACTATGAAATATAGAGATGAAATCATGCCAAAAAATCCATTGTAAAACCACAATCAACACCTTAAAACACCCTCAAGAAAAATACATCAAAATTCCTCATCAAATCTTACAATAGATCCAAGATTTATAGCTCAAAACATAGCAAAACAGTCACAACTTTACACAACTCTAAAATTGTTCATAGACATGTTCATACTAGTAAATCCAATTGTAATATCAACTTTAAATCATGCAAATTGAGTACAAAGGGGATTAGAGAACCATGGGTGGAAGGACCTAATGGTTGGAACCCACATACATAAGCTTTGAAGAAGCTCTTGATAAAAATTGAAAATAGAGACTTGAAACTTGAAGGAAAACTATAGTCCTATATGAGGGTTTTGAGACTTGAATTTAGGAGTGAAAAATATGGCGAAGTGTTTGAGTGAGTATTGGAGAATGCTTAGGGTGATATGATGGTGGAATATGACTAAGTATAGGTAAAAAGACACATGGGAAAACTTATGCCCAAGACTTAAAAGTCTCTAACCGAACTAACAAAAATCAGTCACAAAATAAGGCAAAGGCGCGTCGCGGAAGGGGCGCAGGGCGCGCTTTGCTCTCTAGAAAATGCATTTTGGAAATTTTGATATGATTGCTCTAAAGTATGGGTTAGACCCTTCTCCCCCTAATTTTGACCATCTGAACAAGAATATGAAGTCGGATTTTTGATATCATGCATGAATTTTAAGATATATGAAAATTACATTTCATAGCACTTTTGAGGCACATTTTCGGCACTTTTTGGGTCATTTCATTCAACATACCTAACCCTTATGAGATGGTAAATGCAAATTTTAAAGATCAATTTGGGCCTTAAGACAAGAAATGAATCTATCCTTACTACCACTTTACAACTTTCCCACTCAAGTACGGACTCATTAGGGAATTGGAATCTACCTTATGGTTTCTACAATCAATGGAAGCATGATATGCATGTAACCAATCCACTCCCCAAGAATAATCTCAAAATCCACCATGAAAAGTTCACAAAAATCACTAAACAATACTTTATGCAATAAGGACATAGTATAACCCTTATAGACTTTTTCTAGCAACAATAGATTCACCAATAGGGGGTAGACACCTAGAAGGATCTCATAGTAATTCGGCACACATGAAGCTTATTAGAAACAAAAGGAATAATGAATGAATAGTGGAACCCAATCCTATCAAAGCATGCACATCAAAATCAAAAACCTTAAACATACCGACAACAACATCGGGCAACTCATCCCTTCCTTGCCTCCCTTTAAGAGCATAGAACTGATTGTCTCATAGAGTACCACCCTCATTGGCCTTCTATAGCCCTTTGATCAACATGATCACCTTGCCGTTGAGGTCGTCCATCTTCACCCTTGTTTTAAGCATGTGGACAATCCGAAATTTTGTGGCCCATCTCGCCCCACCCAAAGCGTGTTCCTCCAACATGTGCCACCATGTTTCCTCCTATATTTTCGGCATCTAGGATGAGTCACCCCACCATCACCTCTTCAGAGTGTTGGGTTAGGCACCCTATCCTTAGCAGCTCTCTTGTTTGGATCACTAGAGGATCATAGGCTTTGAAACTCGAGACCTTGTTGAAATTGGTCTCCCTCAAACCGAGCCCTCTTAGACTCTCCACTTCTCATCTTCCTAAGCTTATCTACCTCAAGTTGTTTGGCATAGGCCATAAGCCAAGATGAATCCATCCCACTTACATGCATCAGTAATACACTCTTCATTTACCAAGTCTAATACCCCCAACACAAACTTGTTCATCCTTGATCTAGGTTCAGCAACCAATTGTGGGGCATACTTTGAGAGCTTGTTGAACTTGCGGGCATACTCCCTCACACTTATAGAACCTTGCTTAAGATTCATGAACTCCATCATTTTAGCCTCTCTCAACACAATTGGGAAGAACCGATTGAGGAAGGCATTCTTGAACTCCTCCTAAGGAATAGCATCATGATTTCCCCTCTCCATCTTCTATTGCACAAACCAAACTTGAGCCACACCTTTTAGTTGGTCAGATGCTAGTTTTTTCTTGTCCTCTGTAGTTACACCCATGATGGATAGCACCTCATAGACCTCATCTATGAACTCTTAGGGATCTTTCTCTGCCTTGGACCCATGAAACTCCGGACGGTTCATTTTTGTGAAATCCCTCACCCTTGAGGTCGTAGTAGGAATATGAGGAGCTTGGATCCCTTGGTTCAATTGGTGGGTCATTGAATGTTCTAACATAGTGATGGCATTCCCGAACTCGACTTGAGTGGTTCCTTCCCCTAGAGAGGCTAAGTGAGTCGGGCCCTCCTTAGATGTGTGGGCCCTCCTTGGTCTTTCTCATTGAAGCGACATGATCTAGAAGAGCAAAGAGCATTCATTCGGGGAAAAATCCTTATCTTACATCTAAAGCATGATATAGACCATGAAGAAGTGAAACATTTCCTAAAACGCCTCACAGCATCCTATTCATAGTTATGGCGCACTTTACAACCATGAATAGGACTCTAATCGATGTAGTGTATTGGATTCCGACGACCATTAAAAACCTTGTGCTCTGATACCAAGATTATCACGTACCAAGCCTAGGGCCTAGATGTGATATGGCAAATGGGAACCCAAAGGGACCCCAAACAAGCCACTTAGCATATAATTCACACATCCTTGGTTGAGGAAGCAAAATAAGTAATAAAAATAGATATAAAACAAGGGAAGTGGGACTAATGAAAGTCTTTGATTATCATAAAAGCATAAAAGAGTCAAGTTCGTAGAATAAGTACATCATAACATCCAAAAACACCTCTAACATGGAATGACCTGGGGGCCAAGACACTTTCCAGGCTCACCCTCATAGTACAAGTGCTCAACATAATGAAGTCTCAAACTAACAAGGGTAATGTAGATAGTGTCCTTGGACTTGAGGACTCACCAATGCTTATCTCTGAGGTACTGGTCTAGCCAAGTGGAGGATGATCAAAAGGTACTCTGATCCCTATATAGTAATATTATGTAGGCATAGAATATGCGTTAGTACATTTGAATGTACTAAGTGTGCCTGATGCAATATAGCAAGAGTCATATGCCATAATAACAAGATGCTTAACAAAAATAAAGGAATATAAGCTCAATATAGAATATATACTCGAACCTTAGACAAACATGGATGAGATAGGCCAAATAACCATCCACTCACCCTACGATGTAATAGTTTAGGAGATTGTTACCAATACCTCTACCTTACGACATAGTCTTTTTGATAGGTAGTATAAGATGTCCCCTTCTTTACGATATAATCTTTTAGGTTGGAGCCGTGAATTATTCTACCTCACGGTACGACCTTTTTGGTAGGAATTATAGAGTGTTCTTACCTTACAATATAATCTTTTTGGTAGGAGCCATGATTTATTGTACCTTATGGCATGGCCTTTTCGATAGGTATTATAAGATGTCCTTACCTTACGATATAATCTTTTCAGTAGGGGCCATGATTTATTCTACCTTATGACATGACCTTTTGGATAGGTATTATAAGATGTCCTCACTTTATGATATAAGCTTTTCGGTAGGAGTCATGAAAATAGTTCAACAAATCATCACATTCAAGTATCAAGAAAGGACTTCACATTTCCCAATAACATTACAAATCATCCCAATAATTCACTTGTGATGTCATAGGTACTTTACATGAATTTAATACATGCCTTGAAGAACTTAATCATCATGAAGTCAGTTGACTTATAAATCATATAATAAATCATCAATAACATGAAAATCCTTGTTATGACATTTTATCAAAAACTTGGTGGATTCATAATGCTTGATCCAAATCATGCAATTCAAGAGTGAAATAATATGAGAAAACTCAATTCAAATCAACCCACCAACATATAGCAAAACCCTTACATAGGATACCTTGAAATCCATCATCAAAAATCTCATAATAGATCATAGTTTCATAGCTCAAAACATGCACAGTCTCAATAGACAAAACCAATTCATGCTATAAATTTGAAATAGATAGACATGCATAATCATTCAACATTTCATAAAACCCCAACATAAATTTGTAATTATTATCCATAATAAGAGATACTTATAGATGATACAACTTGAAAATATGTAATTTTCATAAAAGGGAAGATTGGGTTCCAGGGGTAAAAGGACCCAATGGATGAAACCCACATACCTCAAACTTGGGCTTTCTGGAGATGATCTTGAAGAGAACTTAGTGCTTCAAAAGAATCCCTGAGTTCAAAACTTAATCTTGAAATCCTTGAAATTTAAATGAGATATTTGGTTCAGTCTTGGAAAGGTTTTTCTGAGGGTTTTGAGTAATATAAAGTTGAAAAATGGCTAAGTATGGGATATTTAACGTTTAAATGGATATGGGGATATGACCCCAATGCCCATGGACGAAATAAAAAACCAAGAAAATATTGCACTGGTCAGTCCCTTTAGCGCGACACGGACCAGATGAGGACCACAAACAACACTAGTCTACGCCCTTAGCATGTGTCGGCTAGGGCACGGACAGATACTATCTCACAAAAAAATTAGCAAAAATTATTTTTTGCTACGGATCTTCTAGAATTCAATTTATACCTATTTTATCTTACCCCTTAATCGAGAATTTGAAGTCAAATTTTCGACATCACGCAAGAATTTTGAAATATATAGATATTATGATTATGGACATTTTGAAGCACATTTTTTAGGTGTTTCAATCGGGTATCTATAGATAGTGTGGCGCATCTTGAGGATAGCAAAAACGAATTAGCGAGCGAGGTCCATCGGTTCGCTAGATTGGGAGTTAGATTAAAAGAGGTTGAAAATGGTGATGCGGTGGTAATAGATGGTTCCAAGTCCTCCTTGATTAAAGAAGTTAAATCAAAACAAGCCCTTGACCCTGCTTTGATGGGGTTGAAGTCATTGGTAAGAAGAGGCAAGGTAGAGGTTTTCTCCCATGGGGGAGTTGGTGTTCTTCGGTACCAAGGTAGGTTATGTGTACCCAATGTCGATGATTTAAGAGAGTTGGTTTTGAAAGAAGCCCATAAATCCTACGATTCTGTTCACCCCAATTCTACCAAGATGTATAAAGATTTGAGAGACGTGTATTGGTGGGTTGGCAAAGAGAGACATTGCCAAATTTGTAGCCAATTGCCATACTTGCCAACAAGTCAAGGCCGAGCACCAAAGGTTCGGTGGTTTGGCCGAAGATATAGAAATTCTTACTTGATCAATATCGATTTTGTAGTTGGGTTGCCAAAGACTAGAAGGCCTTTCGATTCCATTTGGGTCATTGTTGATAGAATGACAAAGTTAGCTTATTTCCTACCGATTAAGGCAACCTATGTGCCAAAGATTATGCCAAGTTATACATTTATGAGCTGGTGAGATAGAATGTAATTCCATTGGCTATTATTTTAGATTGCGGTGCTCAATTCACATTGCACTTTCGGAGGTCTTTCTAAAAGGGCCTTGGCACTAAAGTCAAGCGTAGCATGGCCTTTCACCCTCAAATGGATGGCCAAGCCGAAAGGACTATCCAAACTCTTAAGGATATGCTTAAGGCTTACGTCTGGAGTTTAAGGGTAGTTGGGATGAGACCTCTCGCTCATTGAATTTGCTTATAACAACAGCTATCACTCTAGTTTTAGGATGGTCCCTTTTGAAGACCTTTATGGGAGGCGTTGTAGAACCCTGGTTGGATGGTTTGAAGTGGGAGAAATGGCATTATTTGGTCTGGATCTAGTTATGGAAGCGTTGGAGAAGGTGAAAGTATAAGGGAGAGATTGAAGGTGGCTCAAAATTGGCAAAAGTCCTATGCCTATACTAGAAGAAGAGACCATGAGCTTGAAGTTGAAGGTTGGGTGTATTTAAAGGTATCGTCAATAAAAGGAGTGGCTCCCGTTGGCAAGAAGGAAGTTAGCCCTAGATACATAGGGCTATATCGGATCTTAAGACGTGTTGGTAAGATTGCATATGAATTAGAGTTGCTTGATGAATACAGTTCATTCGATTTTTCATGTCTCTATGTTGAGAAATTCTATTGGAGAGATAGTTCTATTGTGACCATAGAAATGGTGAATGTTGAAGAGAACTTGACTTATGAGGAAGTGTCGGTGGAAATATTAGATAGGCAAGTCAAGCAGTTGAGAAAGAAGGAGATACCCTCCGTGAAAGTCCTTTGGAGGAACCAACTGGTACAAAGTGCCACTTAGGAAGCCAAAGACAATAAGAAGAAGCAATATCCCTATCTCTTTCCTACTAATCAAGCTATAGGTCCCACGATCTTTTTTATTTTAGAGCGTCCCTTCCTTGCATGCCATTCTCATGATAATTATGCATGTTTATGTGATTTTGAGGTTGCATTACAAGTACAATTAGAGGCATAGTTTTAAAAATTTTAATGATACATATGTTGATTATTGGAATAGGGTGTGTGAGTCCATTCCTTAGAGTTTTCCTTAGAACATTCAGGGATGAATGTTGTTAAGGGGAGAGATATTGTAAGAACCTACCTGTGAGGAGTATGAAAGATGCAAGAAAATAAGCTTTTGAAAGACTTGATTGTCAACTTTCACAAGAGGTCCTTACGAGCTATAGAAGTGAGAATGGATCATATGTAGTTTCGTGGAACCTGGGTAGGATTGGTAAAATTTGGTTTAGAAGTTCAATCTATGAGTCATCAGACAACCCATAAAACCTCTTATGAGTCGTAAATTGTTTCGTGGAATGTAAATCAGATAAGGGGGTCTCTGAAAGTTTGGAAAGCTATTAGACAAAACCCCAATCTACAGCCCATAGAATGTTTTACGGCCCATAAACGGGGTATCATGAACTTGTTAGGCCAATTTTTAAGAAAGGGCAATTTTGTCATTTCTTAGTAATTTATGCTTATGGTACGTCATTTTGGGCTCCAAGGGACCCTTATCATCCCTTGTAACCCTAATTCCTCTCATACACTTCACTTCCAAAACTCTCTTTGTCCCAAACCCCTCTCAAGTTCCTCAAGGTCCTCAAGGAGAGTGCAAGCCAGGATTTTGGTTCCTTCACTTCCAAATCAGATTTTTCTCTTCATTAAATTAACAAGGTATGTTGGTTTTGATTATGGAGACCTCTGCTTCACAAGCTCAACCATTCCTCTCCTCCTTTATGGTTCTTCTCAATTTATGGCAAAAGATGATGATTTTTATGAACTTCATCTTATGATGATAAAAAGAAGTATTTTATAAAAGTTATCCTAGTATGTTATCATGTCATGCCATATCATATCAAAGACATGATTTTTATTGGAGGGTTTGACGGTGCTCTAGCTAAGTATTCTCATGATTGATTGGTGGATTATTTTGATTAATGTTTAAGGATCTTATTATACTCCTCTCATGTCATTTATTAACAAATGCATGATTTTAAGCTTGTGTACATGTACCCACCATTAATTGATCTAAGATGCATGCAAAGTTCTTAAGTTATGAATGCTTCGTGGAATATCTATATATATATATATATATATATATATATATATATATATATATATATGATAAGCATGTTGAAACAAACAAGTATGCTATGAGCTCATAAGCATGAT
>JAOTQR010076879.1:0-12654 GCA_025774065.1 Solanum ossicruentum
TATACCTTCCTTACCTCGACCTAGTGAAGCACAACAAAAAAAGGTAGTCTTCTTTTTCTGTATTCAACCAAGAAAAATCCCTCCACCTGGATTCGAACTATATGAAGAAGAAATCATGTAACGAAGGAGATTCTTATTTGTACAAATGGTACTTCGAGCGAAATAGAAGTTCAATAGAAGGCTTAGAGGGTGTCTTCCAAAAGCAAAGGAATAATCTGGGTTTAACAAACAATTAATTATCTATTTCGTGTTCCAAATATTCGAGTAAATATCTGACGAAGTAGAACCATCTCTATCAAGATGACATACCCATTCTATGTACTATCAATAGGATCAATTATAACAAGTCACACAATCTGGGTTCCAGCGAAACCAATTTAGTCATTAATAAAGCCGAAGCTCGTAGTTTAACTCTTGCTTTTGCCTTACCTTCTATTATATTAGTGAAGGGCGAATGGGGGGCTTGTGCAATAGTTTTCTTGCTTTCTCTCAATCGCTTCAATGCCTATAATTTGACAAAAAGTTCTTCTTACTTAGAATAGGTCATCGATTCAACATTGACAGGCGGTGTGTACAGTTGGACTCTCATGTCAGGAAGGGTTAAGCGGAAGAAGATTCTCCTAAGTGGTTCCTTCGGTGGTCTGTTGGCTACCGGTTTTGTTATGGTTGTTCCTTGGAACCCATAAGGGATTTACTTGTCTATATATTGTTCCATTCGATCACTTAGGTCCCGACTTCACCTCGATGGTTAGGCCACCATGCCCTTAAAGTCTATCCCATAATAGGTCCCATTCTTTTACTCTTTCCCGGAAGTCGATGACTATTCATAGTTATTACCTTGACACCAAAGCAGAGTTCGACCCGTTGTACTGTGCTCTCCAAGTGTGCTTGTTCCCCCCTCCCCCCTCCCCCCCCACGCTCCTGCATCTATTCGATAGAGTTGCTTTCCACTCCTTAATCTATTTGATAGTTGTCTACTATAATTAGATGTTGGTCGTAAAAACAGAAGCTTGCTCTTTTTCTCCTGAAGTTGTCGGAATTACTCGTAATAAGATATTGGCTACAATTGAAAAGGTCTTATCAAAAAAATTTCCATTTATCCGTGATCTAGGCATAGGTAGCAATCCATTCCACTCACATTACAAGAGACTCAACAACACTCACATGGCTAGAATCGAGATTATGCAGGATTATACACAAAAGATCCTTTTTTGGCTCTCTATTTAGCCCAACACACAACAAAGAGAGAGAGAACAAATAGATCTGGGAAAGAGTAGAAGAATGGGACCTATTATGGGACATACAATGCATTAGACGTATGATCATTACGCTTCAACCGGGTTAAGTTACATAGTTACATTGACAACCCTAATTCCATTTCTGAAGGTGGGAAAAAAGTTAAAACTAAATAAATGGATTATTCATCCAAATTTCAGTTTGAAACTCATGTAATTAACCTATTTTTCTTTTGGTTAACCCTAAACTGGGATAGATCCATGAGAAATATGATTCGATTTTATTAGATATGGTATAGATCAAAATGGGACGCCAAAAAACTCTTATGCCCGCAGAAACATGATATATGGATATATCAATTCTAGCAATTTTCAAATAGATCAGGATCTCTGGATGGCTGAAATGTAGTCGGTTGGGTTTCTAGCAACAAAGAAAAAAGTAATACTCTGAATAAGGAACTTTTAAATCAACTTGAAATTCTGATCCATTTTATTTTACCATTGAGGTCGAACCTAAACCTAGCATAACAAAAAAGCCTTCCTCGTCATTAATATCTTTGCTCGCGACAATTGTGACCTCTCAGGAGAATCGATGACATTAACCAAAATATGTCGATGGTTAACTAATTGACGGGCTGCGGGAATAGTGGAAGCCATACCCAATCGAAAAAGGATGTTATCCAAACGCATTTCAAGTAATTTTAGTAAAACTTGACCTGTTGACCCCTTGACTTTTCTGGCGATACGAACGTATTTAAGTAATTGTCGCAGGAGAGGAGCAGAAAGCAACGTAATGAGAAAAGTAAGTTTTTTATTAAGGGTTGATTCTATAAACAAAATATAAATGCCATCATTGCTTTTCTGAAATTCCAAGTGACATGATTCCTCCTTCAGAAGTGAGAGTAAACTTAAGAACATATTATGGGATGATACATCGAGGTGGCTATCGATGCTGCCAAAGAAAGATTAGTTTGAGATGCAATCGTTATCATTACATCCTGCCCAACTGATACTTTGATGGCTAGTCTTGGCATTGACTCCCGCGGGTGGGTAGCGTGAACAAAGAGGAGGCATGTCGAGGTTAGCTCGTCCGGTAAGAAAAAGTGCAAGTGACTTCTCAAGAGATCGGCCGCTCCTTTGGATGATCTATAGGAGAGAAAGAAGAAGGAAGATCTGAAAGACCAGCAACAGAAAAAGTGCTGAATAGATAGGGAGATTGAAAAAAGCATGACTATGCTACTTTGCATAAACTCACAACTAAAACCAACCCAAGAAACATCCCAATACACCACAAATCCCTCAAGCCCATCCGGTAGTGACAATATATAAGAGGACACAAGTTTGTCCTTCAATGTTTGGAAGCTCCTCTCGCATTCATCAGTCCACACAAACTTGACCTTCTTTGGAGTCAATTTTGTCATAAGGGAAGCAATGAAGGAGAACCCATTCACAAACCTCCTATAATAACTCGCTAGGCCTAAGAAGCTCCTAATATCCAATAAGGTCAATGTTCTAGGCCAATTTCTAATCACGTTGGTCTTATGAGGATCCACCTTAATACCATCCCGCGATACCAAATGATCCAAGAATGCAACCTCCTTCAATAAAATTCACACTTTTCATATTTGGCATACATTTTCTCCTCCCTCAATCATTTCAACACAAGCTTCAAATGCCCCATATGCTCCTCTCTACTCTATGAACAGATCAAAAAATCATCAATGAAGACCACAACAAAGGAATCAAGGTAGGGTTTGAAAACCCTATTCATTAGGTCCATAAAGATGGCTGGTACATTGGTCAACCCAAAAGACATCACAACAAACTCATAATGCCCAAATCTAGTCCCAAAATCCATCTCGGGAATATCACACTCCCTCACCCTCACTTGATGATACCCGAACCGAAGATCAATGTTAGAGAAAAAGCTAGCCCCTTGCAATTGGTCAAACATATCATCAATTCTTGGAACAGGATACCTATTCTTGATTGTGACCCTATTAAGTTGTCGGTAGTCAATGCACATCCTAAGGGACCCATCCTTCTTTTTCATAAACAATACTGAAGTACCCCAAGGTGATTGGCTAGGTCTAATAAATCCCTTCTCCAATAAATCTTTCAATTGTTCCTTTAACTCCTTCAACTCCGCCGGGGCCATATATTAAGGGGGAACAGAGATAGAGTGAGTATCGGGGAGGAGGTCTATGCAAAAATCTATCTCCCTTTTAGGAGGGACACTTAGAAGGTCATTTGGGAAGACATCAAGATATGCATTTACAACCAGAACCGACTCTATGGAAGGGACTTTGGACTCCACATCCTTAAACCTCACAAGATGATACACGCACCCCTTAGAGATTAACTTACGAACTTTAATACAAAAGATGAATCTACCCTTGACCACCACATCTTGACTTTCCCACTCAAGGATAGGTTTATTTGGAAATTGGAATATTTAGTAGTCATGCAACCAATCCATCCCTATAATGATATCAAAATCAATCATGTCTAATTCAATAAGATCACAAGGTAACAACTTATGCAAAATGCAAATAGGATAACTTCTATAAACTTTCCTAGCAAGAATAGAGGAACCAATAGGAGTAGACACTTCATGTAACTCATGCAACAACTCGGGGTCAACATGGAACCTTTGGGCAACAAAGGGGGTAACAAAAGAAAGAGTGGCACCCGGATCAATCAAAACATATACATTAAAGTCAAAGATTTTCAACATACCAGTAACAATATTGGGAACCTCACCAACCCTTTGCCTCCCATGTGGAGCATAAAACTGATTGTACCTTGGGGTACCACCTTAAGGACCGCCTTTAGCCAATGGAATTGAATTTTCACCCCGACCCTTGCCACGGTTTCTTAGACAATCCATCCTTTTGTGACCAACCTCCCCACAATCAAAGCATGTATTAGAACCCTTCAAACATGGGCCCCTATGACTCTTCCTATATGTAGGACACACATCAATGGGAGTTATACCACCAAATCTTGAGGCCTAGGGAAATCATCGGCAAACCCCCTATTAGTAGCATGAGAAGACTGTAGATGGGGTGTTTGAGATATTAAAAAAAATGCATCATAGGTTCTTTCTGAGCTATGTGGTGGATTCAGACCCTTAAGAATTAATTGATGAGGTCTACAAAATGTTGGCTATTATGGGTGTTAGGTCGGAGTAGAAGGTAAAGTTGGCGGCTTACCAACTTAAGGGGGTGGCTCAAATATGGAATACTCAATGGAAGGAGGAGAACGAGAACAATAATGCAATTCTTTGGGAGGAGTTTAAGGCTGTCATGACCCATGCTTATGGCCTAGATGTGACATGGAGAATGGGGAACCCGAAGGAACCCCAAACAAGCCTCTTACCTTATCATTACACATCATTGCTCGTGGAAGCATATAAAAGGCATAAAGAGTAATAATAGAGGCAAAGAGGCTAAGGGGAAATCTTGCATAATCATAATCAAGAGACAAAGAGTCAAAGCTCATATCATAGATACATAACTTGTCCAACAAGCACCTTTAATGCTTAGATAAGAATGGGGGCCAAGACAAAGTAACCAGGCTCACCATTATAGTCAAAATGGAAAATAAAGAAGAGTGTCTTAATGTATAATAAGAGAAACATAGACTAAGGTCCCCGAAATAGAGGACTTACCAACTAGCTTGAGTAGTACTGAACCAGCCATGTGGAGGAGGAGGAGGATTAACTTGGGCTCTGATTCCTACATAGTGATATCATGTAGATAAGAGTATGCATTAGTAAATTTGAATGTACTAAGTATGTAGGATGCAATGAAACAAGAGATAGACATTATAATCAAAATGCATAGAAATAGGCAATAGGCATAATATAAGAACATGGAATGTATGATCAATGCATAAGTAAAATATATTCAAGTAACTCATGCTCATATAGGTTATCATATGTATAGAAGAGACCAAGATAGCTTTCCAAGGTACAAATCCCTTTGTAGGTTGGTGATGATGCCACCCTATCACTTAGGTGGTGAGGTACAAACCCCTCACTAGGTTGATGAGTACAAACTCCCATCTAGGATGATGACGATGCCACCCCATGACCCTAGTGGTGAAGTACAAACCCCTCACTAGGTTGATGAGTAGGAACCCCCTTCTAGTTTATGTAGACTAAGTCCCCAGGATTGGGCATGGTCTAATGCAACACTTTATATAGGATATATCATATACATAAGCTCCTTTAATTATCATAACATCAATCATGCCATCTCTCATGCTTTGGGCCTTTATTTCCTTAAGAAACCATATCCAGACATTTTATCAAACACTTGGCAGGTGTGAAATAGTAGTATAATACCATGAAATGTATAGATGAAATCATACAAATAAATCCATGGTAAAACCATCAATCAACACCTTGCAACAACCCCGAGAAATATACATCAGAACCCCTCGTCAAATCTTACAATAGATCCAAGATTTATAGCTCAAAATATAGGAAGAAAATCACAACTTTACATAGCTTTAACGTAGTTCATAGACATGTTCACACTTGTAAACCCAATTGTGAATTCAACTTTATATCATGAAAATTAAGTAGAAAGGTTGTTAGGGCACCATGGGTGGAAGGACCCAATGGCTAAAACCTATATATCTTAGCTTTGAAGAAGCTTTTGATGAAGATTGAAAATGGAGGCTTGAAGCTTGAGGAAAATCCTTAGTTCTAGATAAGGGTTTTGAGACTTGAATCTAGGAGTAAAAAAAATGCATAAGTGTGTGAGAGGGTATTGGCGAATGCTTAGGATGATATGAGGATGAAATATGGCTAAGTATAGGTGAAAACACGTATGAGAACACTTAGGCTCAAGATCCAAAAGTCTTGGACCGCACAAAAAAATAACTGGGAAGAAACTACACAGGTCCACATCGCAGAACTGTCACAGAGACTAAATTAAAACATGTCCGTGATAGAGGCATGTCACAGTACCATCGCAGGCAGACACTAGATAAGCGATATTTAGAAAATTGAAATTGCTATTCGTTTGCTCTTAAATCAGAGTTAGACCCTATTTCCCCTAATTTTGACCCTATGAATAAGAATATGAAGTAATATTTTTGATATCATGCATTGACTTTGAAATATATGGAATTTAAAATTTTGGGCTTTCCGAGGCATATTTTCAGACACTTTTTGGGGTCGTTTCAAAGGTGGTTTTCCTTAATCAATTCTTTCCACTTGAGCTTACGTAGTCAAAAATGATGGAGTTCATGAATTTGAAGCAAGGATCTACGAGTGTGAGGGAGTATTCCCTCAAGTTCAACTAACTCTCTAAATATGTTCTACACTTAATTTCTGACCCGAGGTCTAGGATGAACAAGTTTCTGATGGGTGTATCTGATTTTGGTAAAGAAGAATTTTAGGTCACCATGTTGATAGGTGACATAGACTTATCCCGCCTAATGACCTATGCCGAACAATTGTAGGGGGATAAGTTGAAAAAGAGGAGGGGTAATGAGTCCAAGACAGTCCATTTTGAGGGGAAGTTCCAAACTCCCCACGGTGGCCAGTTTCATCAATGCCAAGGGTTTTCTCATGTTCCTAATGGGTGATTTGCTAATGACTGCCTAAGGCCCTAAGGAGGTGGGGTTGTGATGCCTAGACCTATGTGCCTAAGATGTGGTAAGGGCCATAATAGTCCTTGTTTGAGGTGCACTAATGGTCGCTATAGTTACAGAGAAGTGGGCCACAAGAAGGTTGATTGTCCTCATAATAAAAATAAGGCTAAAGTTGCTCGTCCAAAAGGCTGGGGTGCATAAGTGGTTCCTTCGGGGAGAGGAGCCCAACAAGGTGGTGCCCCAAGGCATAATCGATTCTATGCTGTTCTAGGAAGGCAAGGGGTAGATAAGGTTCCCGATGTCATCATTTGTATGTTAAAAGTCTTTGATTTTGATGCGTATGCATTGTTATATCGAGTGCCACTCTTTCTTTTATTACTCCTTTGGTTGCCAAAAAGTTTCATGTTGAGGCCGAATTGTTATGTGAGTCTTATGAGGTGTCTACTCCTATTGGTGCATTTGTTGTTGCTATAAAGGTCTATATAAATTCTCCCATTTGCATTTTGCATAAAATTTTTCCTTGTGACATTGTTGAGTTGGATGTGGTGGATTTTGATGTCATTCTTAGGATGGATTAGTTGCAAGCATATTATGGCTCTATTGATTGTAGAACCCGTAGGGTAAAATTTCAATTCCCAAATGAACCTGTCCTTGAGTGGGAGAGTCATGATGTGGTGGTCAAGAGTAGGTTTATCGCTTGTATTAAAGCCCAAAAATTAATCTCTAAGCGGTGTCTCTATCATCTTGTGAGGGTTAGGGATGTTGAATCTAAAGTCCATCCCATAGAGTCGGTCCCGGTGGTGAATAAGTTCCTAGATGTCTTCCCTAATGACCTTCTCAGTGTTCCTCTCGAAAGGGAAATAGACTTCAGTATAGAACTCCTTCTCGATACTCAACATATCTCTATTCTCCCTTATCGTATGGCCCCGATGAATTTGAAGAAGTTGAAAGAGCAATTAAGGGATTTCTTGGAGAAGAGTTTTATTAGGCCTAACCAATCACCTTGGGGTACACCGGTGTTATTTTTGAATAAGAAACATGGTGCCTGTTGGATATGTATCAACTACCGTCAACTTAGTAAGGTTACCATGAAGAATAAGTACCTGTTTTGGTTTCATCCTTCTTTTTACATTCCGTACATTCCACGTATATATGCTACTTGATGATGCATCATTTCATGATGCAGATACAGGCATTAGAGGTCGTCAATAGGCACATCATTGAGGATCTGAGAAGTTCAGCTGATTTGGTGATCCTTCTTTACCTTGGAGGGTCATTAGTTATTTTCATCTTGCTTACTTGTGTAAGACTTTTGAGTTAGCTCTATTTTTATTTGAGGTAGTCATGGGTCTTTCATTGGTAGAGGCTTCATAGACTAGAGCCGAATGTTGATGTTAAGACTTGTTGCGCTAGTTCTTTCTACTAGCCCTTTTATTTATTGAGATTATTTTGAAACTAGATAAGATGTGCCCATTACTTTTTTTATCTTCCACTGATTATCTTGAGTTGATTGATTGATTGGAAATGATGAGGCCAAGTGGTTCTCTTGGGGACTAGCTATAGTTTTTGAGTTCCAATTACGACTAGGGCACCTTCCAAGGGCGTGACTAAAATTGAGGCTACTAGCTATAATTTTTGAGTTCCAATTACGACTAGGGCACCTTCCAAGGGCGTGACTAAAATTGAGGCCTCGAACCCAATACCAAGTTGTTAATAATCTTATAAAAAGTGAGGCATCAAAACCCAATACCATGGTAATGATGGTTCTGCAAAAGTGAGGCCTCGAATCCTAATTCCCTAAGCAATCATAAATCTATAAAAATGAGACCTTAAACCCCTATGCCCAGGTGATCATGCTTGGTAAAAATAATACCTCAAACCCTAATGCTATCACATAAATGGCTGAATGAGGTGCCAATTCAAATAATCTCTTCACAGGGGCCTAGTACTCACCAAGATATCCTTATCATATATTGCATACATATGTCCTGGGGCCTTACTTCCATAAAGAGTGCTTTATAACTCCACTCCGTCTTCAACCGAAATTAGGACAAGTTGATCACGAGATATAGGGAATCAAATACTTCTATAGTTGTAAAGCATGGGAAACTTATGGAAAATGGTGTTCACAAGTGCACTGTTACTATATAGTGAGTCCTAGCTATTGACTCTAGTCACTACTAAAAAAACTGTGCATACCGACCTCCAATGGAAATCAGTAATTTTCGAGTTTCAAAGGGTGGTATTGTTAGAAACAATTTAAAAATGAAAAAAAAGCTAAGAACATCGACTTCAGGAAGTCTGTTTTTAATGGTAAATAATGCGGGAAAAGAACCTATCGACCTCCAGAAGTCAAACAATTTCCTGGGAAAAATTAAATTCAAAAAACCAACTTTTAGTTGTCGGTATTGAATTTAAGAAATAAAAAATAATATTTTATTTTATCTCAATTAAATATAAATAAAGAAAAAGGAAACTATTTTTGATTAAACTGTCCCACGAAGGATAGTTATGCAAAAATTAATAAAAAGTAAATTAAAAAACCGGCATCTAGATGTCGGTATGTTTAAATTTTATATAATTAAATTAATTTTCATTAAAATATAAGTTGTGACCACTGGAAGTAGACATCTTTCTTTTTATTTAATTATTTTTAGTAATACTGCTGTCATGACCCAAGCCTAGGACCTATATGTGACACGGCGAATGGGAAAGACAAAGGGACCCCAAACAAGTCTCTTAGCATATCATAAACACATCCTTGGTTAGGGAAGCAAAATAATATGACAACAAGTAACTTTAGAGTCTAAGGAAAGCGGGACTTGGGACTTCCATCTCAACAATCAACGAAAGAACATAGAGGGAAATATGGGACTAAGGGAAGTCTTTCATAATTACATAAGCATAAAAATAGTCAATCTCACCAATATAAACCAACTCAATATCCAACAACACCTCTACTAGTATATAGCGCAGGGGCTAAGACATCTCCTGGGCTCACTCTCATAGATAAGTATCCAAAAGTACAGGATAATGTCTTAACATAAATATGAAAGAAAATAGATATTGTCCTCGGATATGAGGACTCACCAAATGATAATTTCAATGATCCGGCTAACCACACGGAGGAGGAGGACCAATAGGAGCACCAGTTCCTAAATGGTGATATCACGTAGGCATTGGGTATGCGTTAGTACTTGGAATGTACTAAGTATACGGGGTACAATGAAATAAGGATCATAAGTATATTAATCAAGATGCATTATCATAATCAATAGAAATGAGCTAAATATGACATGTATAATCAATGTTTAGAATAACTCATGCTTGAGAATAATCATACTTGCATAACTTGTTCAACACAATAAAATGACCTAAATAGCTCATCCTAATACCTTGTACTAGAGGGAGATGAAAATAGCTTAGGTCATAACCCCTTCTAGTAGGTATTGGTCAGTACATGAGGGTCAGACATATAACTTAGTTCATAACCCTTTCATGTATGCATAAGACGAAGCATAATATTAAACTGTACATGAAGGTGAGGCATACAACTTAGTTCATAACTCCTTCATGTAGGCACTTGGTAGTGCATTATAACAATTTTTACATGAGGGTGAGGAACACAACTTAGTTTATAACCCTTTGATGTGGACATTTGCCTTGTACTAGAGAGTGAGGCATACAACTGAGTTCATAAGCCCTTCTAGTAGGCTTTAAAATTCACATGAGAATAAAACATAGCATAAGAGTTCAATAATTCACTTGTAGATCATAAAAAATTTTCATGAGTTAAACACATGCTTGGGAGCCCATAACTTATCATAAGATACTTGACTTGCAAATAATGCAATAACCTTTTATCAACATAAGATTCGTAATCATGCAAACTTACTCAAACATGGTAGGTATGCATACACATGGTTGAAATCATACGATTTAGGTGTATAGGACAAGAAGGAGTAGAAATCAATTTATTTTTAAGTCATTCAAATCAACCCATTAACATAGTAGTAAAAACCCCATTTAGGTGTCATGAAATCCATCTAAAAAATTCACCATCATTCATAATTTCATAGTTCATATCATGCATAGTCTCAATAGGTGTAAATAAATTCATAGAATAAGCTTCAATAAATATTCATGCATATAAAATCAATACCGGAAGAATCCAAGCTCAAATCATGTTTATAATGCATCATAAAGTTTGCACATAAAATATCCAACACTAAAATCATGAAATTTGACAAGAGGCAAGGTTTGGCTTCATGGATGGAAGGATCCCATGAATGAAACCCACATACCTTATCATGTTAATGAGGAGGATACCTAACTTCGAGAGGATGAAGCAAAACCCTATCTTGTTTCCTTCTTCTTGAAAGTTTAAAGATTTGAGAGTAGTTCAGAGGATTTTTGGGACTTTGGTTATTTTGAGTGAGTGTGAATGTTATGGATTACGGTTGAAAATGGATGATATAAGGCGTACTAGAGGCAAAATGATGAGGTATTGGGCTTAGGGTGCAAGAAAAGGCTAAGATACCCTTTTTAAAATTTACCAAGCAGATTTCACGAAATTCTATTTGTGGGTCGTAATTCACTACACAACCCGTAGAGTAGGTTGTATAAAAAGATTGTTTCACTATGTTTCACTAAAACGGGCATATTTTTTTCTGTTCGAACTCCAAATGAGGTGAAACTAGTTGTGCTGGAGAGATAATTCAAAGAGCTTTAGTTTTGTAGGTGATTCAGCTTCTAATTCCCTATATTCTAGGAGACACGATGATTTGAAGTTGACACATATGCGAACCGTACTAGAACTAAGTCGATTGAAATTGTCTACACTTAACTTGATGAGACCTCAGGCTCGGAATTGCATAAGGGGTCTTGGAGGGACTAGATGAAGATATTATGGAAACAGGAAAGGTTGGAACTTCCCCTTAGGAGTCATTGGACAAGGTAATGAGATCCCGTCTATGACCCGTAACTCAATTTACGAGTCGTAGCTGACCTTTCGTAGACCAAGGGTCCCTGAGAGTTAGGTTATTGGAATTTGTCACGAGACCCTTATTGCCGCATCTACGACTCGTAGAGTGACTTATGAGTCGTAGACCCTTTCCTAATTGTGTCTCACCTACCCCTACAAGTGGGGTCTTACAACTGACCTTTAATGATCGATTATATATTAGCAAATGAAGACTAATATTTCATTTTATGTAAATTAAAAGTAGAAAAAATTAATAAAATATTTTTTTATTAAGTTTAAATAAATCATCCTCTAAAAGTCAGTTTTATATTAAATAAAAAATAAATTAATGCAAAATACCAACCTTCAAATGTCAGAATTAACATGATCAATTTAATATTAATATTAATTTAATGCGATACCAATTATTGGAGGTCGGTATATGACAGATTATCTAATTACTTTTAATAAAATTGACAAATAGAGGCCAATTTTTAAAATATTATTTCTGTTAATCATTATTTTCTACTTTGTATAGCATTAAATTTTACGCTTACGATTAATTCTTATAAAAGTGAAACATCTTTTCATAATTTGATGAAAAAATTAGGATTTGCGAAATAGACAATAAATAGCAATAATTCATATTCAAATTAAATAGGAAATAATGTTGATATTAATTAGGAGATAAGTAACTAACTAATTGTATACATACATACATACATACATACATACATACATACATACATATATATATATATATATATATATATATATAGAAGTGCGCATTGTGTGTATCAACTATATAAAAGATTGTGAACCAGAACTTAAATAAATCTCTCATGT
>JAOTQR010076881.1:0-12650 GCA_025774065.1 Solanum ossicruentum
CTCGACTCCTCAACTCATGCTTGGCTTAGTACATAATAATTTAGAATATTTCATGCGTTCAAACTATATATATATATATATATGCATAGTGAAAGTAAACTCAAGTTTATGAATCTCATGTTCTATCAAAGTTGATTAGGAGTTTCTCTTAACCTACATACCTCCTACCACCATAAGTTAGGTGATGTACAACGAATCAACATAGTTGTCACGCCCGTCCTATACGTGCCATGACATAGGACGATCAAGTCTCTCTTGATCCAGGGTAAATGTCCACTTGCGGGACAAGTTACCAAAACAATGTTGTATGACTATCCTATGCTGGCAACGTAGTTCTGTGGGTTAAACTAAAAGTATACTCGCTCCCCGCTCGATGCCGATACTCCCCCAAGACTTAAAATGCTAAAATCATCATTTAACTCAATCTTCAATACTCAATCAATCAACTCATCCTTAACCTAATAGAGTTATCTCAATTTGTCTCAAAGATTCATCAATTCATTCAATCACATACAAGTAATTAAAAATAGTCAACTCAATAATCATGTAACTTATCATGCTCGACTCAATTCAAATGGTCATTTGGACTTTTTAACCTTACTCATCATGTTATGTAAACAAGTTTATAATGTAACATGTTTTCATGTTCAACGAGTCAAGTATTCTCAATTCGTCATATTAACCTCAACTTAACTTCATACAAACTCATTTCACATAGAACATACATCTCAAGACATAATATAATTTTGTTGAGGATAGCGAATAATTGGTGTTAAGTTTAATTGGTTGAGTAGTAGTTAATAGTTAATAATATAGGGAAAAAGGTTAGCAAATTAATTAGTTTGATTAGTTCGATTAATTAACCTTGTTTTAGTAGGATTAGGAGGGATTAATTGGGAAGTATAAATATGGGGTACAATACATGAATAATCCCTAATTTTTCATTGTATTCTTCTTGCCACTTTTGTAAGAAAGAACAGAAAAAGGCAATAAGCTCACCCTTTTGAAGCTCTTCCATCGATCTAGATACTCCATCACTTTCCCTTCCAATTCTTCGTCTCTGTTGGTTGTGGATTCTTTACATGGTATCAAAGCGCAAGTCGATTGAGGAGCTGGATTGGCTCGCGCCTCGTTCTTGAAGCCGTCACTTTTCCTAGGTCAAGATCGATTTGAAAAAGACTGAATCTGCAATGGCGATAGAGATTCAAGCAACTGCAACTGAGATAGGAACTGTTAGAGTTGGAACAACAATTGACACCAATCATCCCTTGTTCCTACAATCATGTGATACACCAGGTAGTTCATTGATTTCATTTCAATTGACTGGACTAGAGAATTATGCTTTATGGAGTAGGTTCATGAAAATTACACTGATAAGGAAAAGTAAAATAGGATTTGTTGATGCTATACATGCAAAGGGTAGTTTTGATGCTTCACTTCACGATCCATTGGAAAAGGTGAATGTTATTGTTCTGTCCTGGATTATGAACTCAGTGAGTAATGATCTAGTGAGCTGTGTACCATATGCCTCAGATGCATGCACAGTTTGGAGGGAATTAAAGGAAAGATTTGATAAAGAGAATGGCTCAATAATCTTCCAGTTACATAAGGACATTATCACATTGACACAAGGAACCTCTTCAATCTCGAATTACTTTACTAAACTGAAAGATATGTGGGTGGAATACGACTCCTTGGTTCCCTGCCCTGGTTGTGAATGTGAAGGTTTGATAAGTTATGTAGAACACTATGAGTACCAATGATTGCTTCAATTCTCGAGAGGTTTAAATGAGACTTACTCATACGTAAGGAGTCAAATCCTGATGATGGTACCTGTGCCAAATATCAACAAGGCATATTCTATGATGCTATCTGAAGAAAGCCAAAGGAATTTGGGAAAAACTGTGGATGACTCAGGTGGTATTGCCTTATTCAGTACCAGAACTGGACTAAATCAGACTAACATTGGTATGCCTGATTCAGTTAAGGGGAATCACAGTGATTCATCAGCACACTATGTCAGGGGAAGATACAAAGGACAAAATGCGCACTTATTCTGTGAACACTGTAAATGGAGAGGACACATGAAAGAAATATGCTACAGGATCTATGGATTTTCAACAGGTCACAAGTTCAAGAAGAAAGCCCCATATCCATCACAGCTTACAGCTGGTGCAGTGCACAATGTAGCTGGGGATAATTCATCACAAAATAAAGTTGCATCTCAGACAGAGGCAAATCATACAACCTACAACTCAGGTCAAGGAAGTGGTATAATGTTCACTCAGGAATAGTATGATCAAATTCTGAGGATACTCCAAAAAGAAGTCCCTTCCAGTTTAGAAAACACAGGTATAAGTCAAGTATTTCTGGCAACTAATAGTTCATGGTTTAGGAGTTAGTTGATTCTGGAGCCTCTAATCACATGGTCCATAATAAAGAATTATTGGATGGAATCTGTAAAATCACTAAGGAAAATATTAAAAGAGTGTTTCTGCCAGATGGTAATACATTGGACATAGCCTGTGTTAGGAAGTGCAAGCTAGATAGTGGGGATACAATCACAAATGTGTTATGCATACCTAAGTTCAAGCACAACCTGTTATCAGTGTCAAAGCTAACTAAGGACTTGAATTGTGTTGTCACATTTTTTCCTTACTTTTATGTTATGCAGGATCTACTCAATGGAATGGTGAAGGGGATTGGTAGAGAAGTTAGTGGACTGTATAGGATGCATTTGCCAATAAAAAAAGGTACAACTACCAAAACATTAAGTGTCAACTTGACCAACAGTGATAGAGCAGTCCAAGCCGAAGCTGTAGAACTCTAGCACAGAAGACTTGGGCACACTCCAGTCAAGGTCTTGCACCAAATATCAACACTGAAGATTTAAAAAAGTTGTCATGACATTGAGAACTGTATTATTTGTCCATTAGCCAGGCAAACTAGACTCCCTTTTCATAGTAATTCTAGTAGAAGTGCTAACATTTTCTCTATCATACATGGAGATGTTTGGGGCCTATATAGGACTACAAGCCATGATGGATGCAAATTTTTTCTCACTTTAGTAGATGATTGAAGTAGGATGGCTTGGGTGTATATGTTGAGACTGAAGAGTGATGTTATTGTCATTCTTAAGCAATTTTTTACAATGATACAAAATCAGTTTGGTGCACAGGTGAAAATTTTCAGAAGTGACAATGGAACTGAGTTCCTTAATTCTGCTTGTCATGCTTTGTTTAATTCTCGTGGTATTATTCATCAAAGGTCTTGTGTTCACACACCTCAACAAAATGGGTTGGTTGAGAGAAAATATAGACACATTTTGGAGGTTGCTAGAGATATCCGTTTGCAGGGGTTCTTGCCACTAAAATTCTGGAATGAATGTATTCTATCTGCTGTCTATGTGATTAATAGGTTGCCTCTACAGGCTTTATCTGGAAAGTCTCCTTTTGAGGTAGTCTATGATAAGGCACCTTCTTTGCTTCATATGAGAGTGATTGGATGTCTATGTTTTGCAGCTAGTTTACACAATGGAGACAAGTTTTCTCCTAGGTCTGTCGCAACAGTTATGTTGGGATACTCATCCACACAAAAAGGGTACAAACTCTTTAACATGCTCACTAACACATTTTTTGTTAGCAGAGATGTAATATTCAGGGACAACATCTTCCCTTTTCTGTTGATCAAGGACAAGAAGCTACAAATATTCCCAAATGGGGTTCTCACAACAGACCCCGCAACATCTTTAGACACTCCCACAATCATACCTCCTGCTTCCACTTCTTCTGACTCAGTGACCATAATGAACACACCTCATGCACCAACGTCCATTCCTCCATCCACTAGTACTCTACTCAAAAGGTCAACCAGAACAAGGAGTTCCCCGGCATGGTTACATGATTACATCTGTGACAAGTCCAGTTCAGCCTCCACTTGTCTTTACCCTATACAATCTTACATGTCCTATTCCAGTCTCACTCCCAAATACCAAGCATATATATCCAAAATCAACTCCCTCAGGGAGCCTTAGTCATACAATGAAGCAGCTGCAGATCCTCTTTGGGTTGAATTCATGAACCAGGAGCTTAAGGCATTGCAGGAGAATTGGTCCTTCGTTGATTTACCCTCAGGTAAGGTTCCTAATGGCTGCAGGTGGGTATTCAAGATAAAGTATAGAGCTGATGGTACAGTTGAGAGGTACAAAGCTAGACTTGTGTCCAAGGGATATAATCAACAAGAAGGCCTAGATTTCAAGGAAACCTTTTCTCCTGTAGTTAAGATAGTAACTGTGAGACTTATCCTTGTATTGGCAGCTGTACATCAGTGGAGTTTGCATCAAATAGACATACACAATGCCTCCTCAATGGTGACTTGGTAAAAGAGGTATACATGCTTCAACCACCAGGAGTTGGCAGTGAAGGGGGGAGCAAGAGAGTGTGTAGACTGCACAAGTCCTTATATGGTCTTAAGCAGGCTTCAAGACAGTGGAATTTGAAACTTTTTGAGGTGTTGACCAGTACAGGCTTCACCTAGAGCCTTTTTGATTACTCTTTATTCACAAGAAAGAAAGAAGACATCATAGTAATCATCCTAGTCTATGTAGATGATATGTTAATCACAGGTAATGATCCTGCACTGATCCAAGAAGCTAAGGTAGCCTTGGAAAACAGGTTCAGAATCAAAGACTTGGGTGGGATAAAGTATTTCCTTGGAATTGAAATAGCAAGGTCAAAGGAGGGAATACTAATGAATCAGAGAAAGTTTGCATTAGAATTAATTGCTGAAATGAGACTTTCAAGTTCTAAGCCAACAAGTACTCCAATGGAGTACAACCAGAGGTTGACTACTGTGGAATATGATAAACATACAAACGACCTTGAAGCAGATGATGAGTTGGAGGATCCAAGGTCGTATCAAAGACTGATTGGGAAGCTGTTGTACTTGACTATGACTAGACCAGACATAACATATGTTATCCATGTGTTAAGTCAGTTTATGCAAAGGCCTAAGAGGTCACACATGGAAGCAACATGCAGAGTAGTGAAATACATAAAGAATGAGCCAGGATTAGGAATCTTTTTAAGCTCAGAAAAAATAGCCCAGCTGACTGCATTTTGTGATGCTGATTGGGCAAGCTGTCCTAACTCAAGAAGATCCATTACTGTATATGTGGTAAAGTTCGGGAATTCCTTGATATCTTGGAAGTCAAAGAAGCAGAGCACAATTTCAAGAAGCTTAGTAGAGGCAAAATACAGGAGCACGGAAGTTGCAGTTTCAGAGGTTACATGGCTTATGGGGATCAGTAGAGAACTAAACATGGGGATCAAGACTCCAGTTGAGCTGTTAAGCGACAGTAAGGCAACCATTCAAATAGCTGCAAATCTCGTATTCCATGAAAGAACTAAGCACATTGAGATAGACTTACATTTCGTAAGAGAAAAGGTACAAGATGGAACAGTCAAGACTTCTCACATCTGTCCAAGGATCAAGAAGCAGACTTATTCACAAAAGCTTTGAGTAGGCCTCATCATACATATCTTTTACGCAAGTTAGGAGTGTTAAACTTGTTTACACTACCTAGCTTGAAGGGTGGTGTTGAGGATAGTGAATAATTGGTGTTAAGTTTAATTGGTTGAGTAGTAGTTAATAATATAGGGCAAAAGCTTAGCAAATTAATTAGTTTGATTAGTTAGATTAATTAACCTTATTTTAGTAGGATTAGGAGGGATTAATTGGGAAGTATAAATATGGGGTACAATATTTGTATAATCCCCAATTTTTCATTGTATTCTTCTTGCCACTTTTGTAAGAAAGAATAGAAAAAGGCAATAAGCTCCCCCTTTTGGAGCTCTTCCATCGATCCAAATACTCCATCACTTTCCCTTCCAATTCTTTGTCTCTGTTGGTTGTGGATTTTTTACAAATTTCAAGTAGTAAAATCCTCATATAATAGCAAAAGAATAAATAAAACTTCCTCATCAATAACTTCCTTTAAATCTCTAACTCAAGTAAGTAAAGTGACATGTAGGGCTTTTGATTTAACTTTGATGCATCAAGATAAATTCATTGCTCATCATAAATAATATTCTCGTAATAAAGTACTTAAAAGTACACGAAAAAAACTCATTTATATAAAATATCTTATTATAAAATATTTAGAAAATAGGAGCAAGTTATAAGAATAAAATTGCCGAAGCTCTACATAATAAAACACCCCCTTCAGCTAATAAAAACTCTCAAAATATTTATTATACAAACTTATTATTTTTCTAGCTTTTCTCTTGGTTCTACTCCTATATATTTGAAAGGAGCAAGGCAACTTCTATATATAGAGGCATTATGTGCCTCTTGAGACTCAAGAATGAGCACAAGTGCCCATCCCACCCAATTCCAGCAAATGGCACTAAAGTTCATGTCGGCCAAAAATATGAATATTATAGATGGAAATTGTTATCCCATTATCTCCTAATGGAGCACCAACAACATGATAATATATAAAAGAAAATAGAAAATGGACCGACACTTCTAATGCTGCACTGAGCAAAAAGGATGTTGCACTTGCAACACAATGGAGCAATAATAAGAAAAAAATAATATATTAAAGAAATGCAACTACAAGCCTCACTCATTTTAGAAAATTCTCCTTACAATATTCCAACTCAAATAAGCAAAATTTCGGGGTTGTTACAAGTATTGAGCACCATATGAGTGAGAGTAGAATTAACAATCTGAACTCATAAACTACATAGCCAGCGTAGAATAGGATTATACTAAGGTACAACTCCTTGCTTACCACTGAGATGACCCAGCTTTGGGATGGATCCACTCCCCTAATTTTTCGTCCCCTACCTCGACAAAGGATGGAACGACTCTGGCAGCATGGGTAAAACGTTGTATCACCACGAAGCTCGTAGTGGTGGTTGTCAATTAGAGAAACTCTCCAAGTTAAAGCAAGTTAAGTTTTACATAAGATAGACATGCTTACTTCTCAATATTAAGATTTCTTGATGCTAGAAAGTGAGTGCATACACGATATAGAGACTAGGTTCTCAGCTATAACTAACGAGTTGAAGTGATAAGGAGAACCTGTTTGTCAAAGCAAACAACTGATAAAAATTCTCAGGGTGCTTCCCAAATCCTGGGAGAGTACGGCTGATGCCATAACAAAGTCCAAAAATTTGAAGACTCTGACTATGAATGTGCTAATTGACATTCTTCAGACACATGAGCTAAACAAGCAACACGACACTGCCAAAAGAGAAGGAAAGATGAGCAAGACTTTGGCATTGAAAACTAGTCATAGTGATGAGGAGATTGATGGTATAGATATGGCTTATCTCATCAAAAGATTCATGAAAATCATTAGGAAAAAATCATGGTTTTGCAAGGAAAGAAAATATTGGTAGATCTCAGGGTAATGCTGAACTATGTCATGCATATTCAAAGCCAGCACACTTCGTTAGAGAATGTCCTCATGGAAAAAGTGATTACAAAGATGGTTCAAAGTTCTTGAAAGACAAAAGGAAGGACCAATTTACTAAGAAATTTAGAAGAAAAGCTGCAGATGATCGGATTGTGATAAAAGTTCTAGGTGTATGGGGTAACTCCTCCATTGACTTTGAGGATGAAGAACAACCTGCAGACTAATCTACGCTAGCTGTGAAAGATGATGATGAAGTTTTTGACAATTTATGTACATTTATGGTTCAATCAAATGATGAAGAGGAACAGGGAACACTGCTGAACTTAAAAGAGAACTTAAATCTTTATTCTACCAAAAAGTTGAAAAAGCTTGCATGTGATGATAAAGAGGAACAACTAACACTGCTAGACGTAAAAGAGAACTTAAATCTTTATTCTACCAAAACATTGAAAAAGCTTGCATGTGTTCTTATTGATTCGATTTGTGAATTAATTACTGAAAAGGATTTGTTAAACAATCGTGTTGATGTCTCGCAAGATGAAAAAATTGTTTTAACAAATCAAGTGTCTGACTTGGAAGTAAAAGTTGTGGCTCTAGAAGCTGAAAAAGATGAACAATTGAAGTTGAAGGAAACTGAATCCAAATCTGATGCTAAGCTAAAAGGTGAAATTAATGAAAATGAACTTGTTTAAGAAGAGAAACTGAAGGAGGCTTAGTTGAAGTTGATTCTTTCTTTAGAAAGGAATGTTGTGATGGAGAAGGACCTGCTAAAGGTCAAGGAGGACCTGAACAAGTCCTTGAAATAAACTACCTCTTCAAAGTTGTTGGGGGACATGTCCAACAACTGGGGTCATGAAAAGAGAGGTCTAGGATATGTCAACAAAATTGACCTCGCCTATAATCCTCACGGTAAATATGTTTCTATTGTTGACAACCTGTTATTTTACATGGTGGTAGAAATGATGATTTGAAGGGCAACTGTGAAGCTCTCAAAAGAACTCTGAAAAGGCAGCAGTCTGATTACTCTAATAGAAAAAGTGTGAATGAGGGACTAGGTCCCAAGTCAAAACTGAGTAACAGACCCTTGCCTAGTTGGACTATGAAAATCTTGATTAGGACTCTGTCTCATTATTGAGAACTCAAACTAGAGTGGGTTCCCAAAACTAACAAGTAATCTTGTGCAAGAACAATTAGAAGGAAGCAGTAAGTGCTGATTTATGGATAGTGGATGCTCTAAACACTTGACTAGAAGGATTAAAACTTCCTCTCATTAAAAGAAGTTGAAGGTGGCGGTGTTTCTTTCGGTGATGGCAAGAAAGGATATATCATGGGTATAGGCAAGATTTGTGTTAACCGTGAAAATGACTTTTTATTTCAAAAGAAAAAAATCTGTTTAAATATTCAATTAATTTAATAAAAAACAATTTTTTTTAAAGAAAAATAAAACAGAGTCGCCACTTCATTTAAAAAAAAAAGAAATTAAGAAAACTTTTTTTTTTTTTACAAAAAAAGAATTTTAAGACCCTAATAGAAAAAGTCTTAAGAGAAATGGGTAAGGGTTCTTATTACTATTTTAAGAAGTTATTATAACTTAAAATAGCTACTAACACGCGGTTATCCGACGATTTGTAAATTATTTGACTAACTTTTGAAAAGATCAATGTTTAAAATAGAACTTGAAAAAATCTAAGTAAAGAACTTTTAAAAACATATTTAAAGTATTGAAAAGACTTAGAAATACATTTTTCTAATTAAAAGTCACAAAAATCAATTTTTGATTAACACAAATGGTTTGACTTTTGGGGACTTTAATTAGATTAAAACTAAATAAACAAAATGTTAGAGTTAGATTCAAGCATTAGCAAATAAATACAATAATCAAATAAAATGGGAAGAATATAAATCATTTGGGCTTAACAGACCCAAATTCCCTGTCCTAACTTCTAATGAATAATTTGGCCTGCCTGACCCATAAAATCTAACCCAACTCCTACTGCTCCAAAATACTTGGGCTTTGGCCCATTTCCCCAATTCTTGCTGATGCGAAGATCTTTGGCCCCAATTGTTGTTTCTTTATAAATTTGCTGTATATACACTATATATCAGTGTATACAACCTTGATTTGACACTCAAGAATATGTATACGGCTTCCTCAAACTGCCAAGTAGCTTCCCAAACTCTATGTAACAGCTTTCATCCTGACTCGTAAATGAAGAGACTGACTTGAAACTCAAGGATATGCAAAGGCAAAGTCCGAAATGGACTCGAAGGAAGAAGTACATGAAAATAAAAGGGCCATAGACTAGTATATACAAATAGAAGTGATAATAGTAATAAAAGGAAAAAAAAAGAGAAAATATATTTAAGAATCATGCCGGAAACAACAAAGAACAACATCAAGAATTTCACATAAATTCCACACTCAAATGAAAAAAGACGATAGGTTAAAAAATCACAAGATTACAGCTAAATGAAAAACATTTGTAACTAAAACAGATGATGAACGGGAAAGAGTTTACCTTTTTCGGGGCAGCGAACTTGGGACCTTGAGTTAAAGAGGGAGCATTCAACACCAAAATGAAACCTCGCTTATGAATTTGATAACTTCGAAATAAGAGAATTTCGGCCTCAGGGGGCCTTCAATGTGATTGAACTTTTCTTAAAAATTGGCTTACTAGAAGTGAAAATCTTAATGCAGATTTTTGTTGAGATGAGGCATGGCTCCTCCTAGAATTTTAATGTATTCTCTTCTATCAGATAATCGCCACCGTTTTTGTTAAGAATCACCGCCCTCAATGGTAGCAAAAAAATAGAGTATTTATAGGAAAATTTAGGGTGGAAAATGGGGAGGAAATCTGGTGAATTTAAATTTCAAATTCAAATACCTCTTGGAGAGACGTTGGAGTTATCGTTTAGGGGCTAGTCAATGGAGCTGTTGGGTTTGGTGAGGTTTTGTTGCTGCTCTTGGTAGCTTTTGTCGTTGACAAAGGGATAAAGGGGATGAGTTTTTGTCGGGGGGATTATTTTTGGTCTTGTTGTTAAAGGTTATTTTGTTCTTTGAAGAAGAAAGAGAATGAGACCATGTGCGTGAAGAAGAAAAAATAGAAAAGTAGAGACGCGTGGGTCACGTGAAAAAGAAAAGAAAAAGTTAAAGTTAAAAAAAAGAAAAAGGAAAAGGGAAACATGTGGGGACGGGAAAATGCTGGGTTGAATTTAAATACACAACGAATTAAATTAAATCAATTGATGAATTTCTTTAAAATTAACTAAGCGAAATAATTAATGCTAGTTTCTTTTTTTTTTTTAGAAAAATAATTCATAATTAAACTAAAATGACTAAAAATATTTTGGAATGACTTTTGCAAAAATTATTTCAAAGTATTAAAAATTGAAGAAGCTCGATAATTAATTTGTAATATGGAGGGACAAAATTGGGTGTCAACAGCTGCCCCTCGTTTGGCTTGTGTCGATGAAAGAGACCGAGGCAAAGGAAGTTGACTAATCCAATTTTGATAGGCCACACTTTCGTATTTTGAAAGAGAAGTACGGACTTTAGAAAATTATAGGCCGGACCTAGTGTCAGGTCCACTTGTAGTTCAAGACTCTTGATTTTACGCACGACTTTGAAAAAATTCACTAGCTATTTCGGAGTCGAATTATGGAGAGACCAAAAAACTTGGGAGTAGAATAAGAAGAGGTTGGCGTACAGTTAAGTTTTCAACATGGAGCTCGCCTACATATCCTAGACATAGAAAATCAGTCTGCTTGTAGTTCGACTAAACCGATTGAAAAGTAAATCTTGTTATGTTAAGATAACCCTTGGCTGAGGAAGAGTGACAAGTAAATTGAGTATAAAAATGAGGCTTACAACCTCTTAGTCATGAATATGATGCACATCATATCCATAAGTAAGAACTTACATAGACGTAATTTTTAAAGCTCTTTGTATATTGTCACTCAGACTGGAATTATTGCTTTCGGTTAGAGTTGAAATCATCTAGATGTGAAACTGAAACTGATGAATCCAAAGAATTATCCACATGCCTTTTGACAGGGGTGTAGTTGGATTATGGTGGAAGTTACTCATCAGCTCATGTCCAAAGTGTTTGACATTCCTCTTTGGATTATGTCCTAGTTTGATACTAAAAAAAAAGTTCCACATTGTGCTGCATCCTACTTGATGACGTCCACACTTGTGATTTGTTTGAGAATTCATCCTCTTGGATGCTCTCGACAAAGACTGAGATAAAACTTGTCAGTAGTAAATGAAATGCAAATATAATTTGTGCAAACATAGTTTAACGTATCATATTCAAGGAGATGACGATCCAATAATAGATTAACATGTCACGCTGAAGGAGGTGACAATTTAATATGTCATGCTGAAGGAGGTGACAGTCCAATAATAAGTTACATATAACTCTGAAGGAGATAATGATCCAATAATAAATGTATCACACTAAAGGCAGTGATGCTCCAATAATGTAATGTGTCATACTGAAGGCAATGACGCTCCAATAATTTATTGTGTCACTCTGAAGGAGGTGATGCTCCAACAATGTAATGTGTCACACTGAAGGCAATGACACTCTAATAATAGTTTTACTTGTCACGTTGAAGGCGAGTGACTTTCCAAAATAGATTAACTTGTCACCCTGAACGCAGTGACGCTCTAATTTGTCATATTGAAGGCGAGTGACTCTCCAAAATAGATTAACTTATCACACTGAAGGCAATGATGCTCCAATTTGTCACAATGAAGGCGAGTGACTCTTCAAAATAGAATAACTTGTCACACGGAAGGCAACGACGCTCTAATTTGTCATGTTAAAGGCGAGTGACTCTCCAAAACTTGTCACACTGAAGGCAGTGACACTCCAATTTGTCACATTGAAGGCTAGTGACTCTCCAAAATAGATTAACTTATCATACTGAAGGTAGAGATGCTCCAATTTGTCACGTTGAAGGCTAGTGATTCTCCAAAATAGATTAACTTATCACACTGAAGGCAGTGATGCTCTGATTTGTCTCGTTGTAGGCGAGTGACTCTCCAAAATAGATTAACTTGTCACATTGAAGGCAGTGACACTCCAATTTGTCATGTTGAAGGAGAGTAACTCTCCAAAATAGATTAACTTGTCACATTGAAGGTCGTGACACTCAATTAGTCACGTTGAAGGCGAGTGACTCTCCAAAATAGATTAACTTGTGACTGAAGGCAGTG
>JAOTQR010076882.1:0-12649 GCA_025774065.1 Solanum ossicruentum
TATATATATATGAAAATCTCTCATTCTTAAGCCTTTTTAGCGCTAAAAACTCACAAAAATCCTCTTAAATTCCTCTCTAATCATCACTAAATCATCCATCCATTCTCAAGATTTTCAATAAGCTTTGTTGGAATTCAAGAAAATCAAGTCAAGCCCCAAGCCTCCTCAAGATTTTCTTCAGGAAGCTCCAAGATAAAGGTATGTGGATATTCATCCATTGGTTCTTTCACCCATGAAGCCCCAAAAATATTTTTATCAAATTTCTTGATTCTAATGACTAATTCTTTATGGGTATTTTTGACTATCACTCCATTGCATGAAATATGTTGGAAATTTGTTGGTTATTGATGCATAGGCTCCTACTAATGATTGAGATCATGATGTGTATTACATTAAAGCTTTGTAAGCTATGGCATATTGAAAGACTCTACAATATTATGAATTTTTAAATGATTTCCATGACGTCCAAATTGGGATTTTTCAAGTATGTCGTTTGGTTGTTTGAATAACTTCTTAAATGACTTTAATTTACCCCTGTCATGTTCCTTACTCTTTAATTCTATGTTTTTAAGCTTAAATTCATATACCCACCATATTTTGACTAAGTTATGTGGCAAATCTCTTATGTGATGAAGGATTACGGTAGGACATGTGATTTATGAATTTTGTTGATGTTGAAGGGAAATGAAGCATGCTATGAGTTTATGAGAATGTTATGAAACCCTTTTATTTGATATTATGATATGATGGTTTGATGAACAAGTTTATGATATTCAAAGCTATAAATGTTGTGTTACCATTAACACAATGGAGTTAAGGATTGTATGAGATGAATTTCATGTTTTCATGTCTATGTTTTGAAAGATGATATGTGCGATTGTGATGAATTGTTTAAGAATGACTTAAATTGATGATATTCACTATATGTCTTAAAGTATGATGTTTAAATAATGAGAAATGAGGGTTGATGAGACATTATATATTTATTCTTGACTTATTAAAAGTTTCTTATGAATAATGAAAAGGTTTGACTATATGTGTACTAATTCATGAATGTAATAGAGGATGAGGTATATCAAGTATGATGTGAATTTGTTGAAATATTATTCAAGGTACGTGTTATTGTAAAGCACTCCTTATGATGATATGTTATACAAGTTGTGTATGTCATGATTACCCTCATGTTTGTATGTCCAATAGGACTAGTCTTATGAAGTTTAGCATGAATGAATAAAAGAAATGTGAGCCCCACCTAGTTATGATCATGAGACTATGATGGCCCGTTAGTAAGGGGATATGATAATGATACTAGACGATAGTAGAAGCTTAGCCAAGATTATGATGCTAGACGATAGTAGAAGCTTAACCAAGATTATCATGCTAGCCGATAGGTAGAGGCATAGAGAAGATTATGATGCTAGCTGATAGTAGAAGCTTAGCATAGATTATGATGCTAGCTAATATTAGAGGCTTAGCCAAGATATAGGAGCTATCCTTATGATGATGATTAATATTTCTAATTGTTTATGGGACGGGTTAGTAGAATTCCCCTCCATTATTTTATAAGGCTTATGGGATGGGTTAGTGAATACCCCTCCACTATTGCATTACATGATTCCTCCTTATGATTATTCTATAAGAGCTTGCTTAGCACCGAGTGGACCTTGGGATGGATGTGGAAGTTTCCAGTTAGAAGAGGCGTGAGACTGTTAGTAGAATCCCATTGTCCCATAACTACATGCCACCTTAGGAAATAGGAATCACCCGATAGTGGAGGTTGATTTCTAGACCAACATATAGTAGAGGTTGATCAATAGAAAAGCTTTTGTGGATTCACGTAGGCATCTTAGGAGGTCAACTTGACAAGTGACTTCCCCCTTTCCTCCGGTATAAGGAAAACATCAAACTTTATGGATTAACTCACATTGTTTATGTTGGTTAAAGGTTTCTCTCACACATGTTCAAGTTCTCATTATGGTTCTAAGTTCTCCCTCTTATGATGATTAAATAGTCCCTTTATTTTATGTCCAAAGCTGATTTAAAGTTCCTATGGTTCATTGTTTCATAAGTTCAAATGGTATTTCCCCTAAAGGTAGATGATGATTTTTACAAGTGTGTAAAGTGGTCTCCATTATGATTACCAATGTTACTTGCTTAATAAAATAGTCTTTTATGTAAAGTGATATATTGTTCACCCAAGAATATTAATGCTTTAATTGTACATGACATCGTGTATCTCTCACTAATTTAAGTTCATATGACCTATCATGCATTAAAGTAAGGGTAAGTTTTTTATTTCTCATGTTCATTATTCAGTGTTCTATGGTGAGAGTAAAATGTTTAAAAAATCACTCCTATTCATATTACAAGTTTATATAATTTGCCTATTCTCGATTATGTTCATCTATGCATCCTACTATGTTCTTCCTAAAGTTGACCTTTATGTTTGCTTGATTAGCGCTTACTAATGCCTTTATAACCATATCATTTTTATCACATAACATAGTATGAATCATTTCATTATTTATTTCCATGTCATGCATTGCATACCTACATTCTAGTACATTCCAAGTACTGGCGCATACTTCTAGGCCTATATGATTTCACCATGTAAGGACAGGTGCTCCTCAATATCCTCCATGTGACTATCTTGGATTTATGAAGATTGTGCTTATAGTGAGTCCTCTAGTTCGGCGACAATATCCAGTTCTAACTTACTTATGTTGAGGCTTTATTCCAATTTACTTTCTAGTTTGAGGGTGAGCCTTGAATATGTCTTGGCCCCCATTCTATTCATACTTAGAGGTGTTGTTGGATATTACATTATGTACCTTTAATTTGATGTTGAGATTCCATGGAAACTTATCCCTTAGACCCTATCCATTATGTGATATTGTTTGGTGCTATTGATAGTGATGGAAAGTGATGAAAGTCCCAAGTCCCTAAATTCCCCCAAAACATGAGACATACTTACCGGCCCTTAGACTTATTTTCTATGTGATTAATGTTTATCCTCTTCCCTATAATATCCCCATAGTGTAAGGCCAAAGCCCACTTTTCTTAGAAATTATTTGCTATGTGCTTATTTATCTTTTATTATTTTTGCGAAATCCAGGATGTGCAAATGATATGCTAAGAGGCTTGTTTGGGTTTCCTTCTTGCTTCCTATTCGCCATGTCACGTCTACGCCCTAGGATTTCGTTATCACGACCCAAGACTAGGGCATAAACGTGACACGGTGAATGGGGAACACGAAGGGACCTCAAACAAGCCTCTTTACATATCATTACACATCCTTGGTCATGGAAACATTTGAACAAAAACAAAGAGCATAAAAATAAGGATAAGGGACTAAGGAAGTCTTTGATTGCTTAAAACATGTAAGAGTGAAGAGAGTCAAAGCTCATAGCATCATTGCATAACTTATCCAACAACACCTATAAACGTAAAATTGAGCGGGGGCCAAGAAAACTTCTCGGGATCACCCTCATAGTCAAAGCACACAATAAGATAAAGAGAGTTTTTGCATAACATTAGAGCAAAAGATATCGTCCTTAGTGTTGTGGACTCACCAAACTTACTTTGAGAAAATAGTACTAGCCACGTGGAGGAAGATGATCAAGTGGGGCTCCGGTTCCTACATTGTAACATCATGTAGGCATAGAGTATGCGATAGTACATTTGAATGTACTAAGTATGTAGGATGCAATGCAACAAGAGATAGTCACATAATCGAAATGCATAATCATAAGCAATGGATAAAATATTAGCATCATGGGATGCATGCACAATATTTTAAGTAAAACATACTTATATAGAATATACTGCATGTTTAGGAAGACACCATCATCGAAGACCATGAAACTAGTACTTTGAATCCAAGGCTTAGCACCCCTTTGAGGGTGATCAAGGTATATACCCCTCAATCGGTAGACATCACACCCTCCATCATAGTAGTCAAGGTATCAACCCCTTAACTGGTAAACGAACGTCACACCATCCATCATAATGGTTAAGGTATCAACCCCTTAACTGGTTTATGGATATCACATACTTCATCATAGTGGTTGATGCTAAGCACCCCCTTTAACAAGGTGTGGTAAACTTGTAACACTATAAATACTTTTCAAGAAATCATCAAATAATTACTTTACTTTCATCATCATGAATTCACTTAACTCATATGACGTAGATTAGGCCTTCAACAACTCAAGAAACATTAACCGGACCTTTTATCATACACTTGGCTGGTATATAATGGTAGTATAAAATCATGCAATTCTAGTGTAAAATCATGCAAGAAAACTTCGAGTAAATCAACTCACTAACACTTGGTAATACTCTCATGCAATTTACAATGAAACCCTTCAACAAATTTCAACATAGATCATAGATTTATATCTCAAAATATGTTTAAACGTCACTCTTTTATAAAACCATAACCTAATTCATAATCAAATGCATAATAAAAAGTTCCCATCGATAAGTCAACTTGAAAATATGTAATTTATATAAAAGGTAAGCTTCAGCCCTATTGGTGGAAGGACCCAATGGTTGAAACCCACATACCTCAACTTTGGAGAATTCCTTAATGAAGATTTGATTGAGAACTTAAAGCTTGAGTGAATTCCGTAAGACCCAGAATGAGTTTGGGACCCTTGATTTGAGTGAAATATTGGTCTAAGTGTTTCAAAGGGTTTTGGGGAATGTCTTCTATGATATGGAGTTGAAATATGGCTTAGTATAAGTTTTTTTACGCATGGGAAGGATTAGGCGCAAGACCCTTGTGTCATACCCCAAAGTCCTGTTAAGGCGGACTGACACCCATTGCCAGTAAGGCTCGAGAGAACCAAACTATATCTATACCCTTTCTATACATATTTTAAGGGATCTCTACATTTGACATGCCTTTAAGAAGATAAACAGTGATAACAAGCCAAAAGGGAATGCATATGACTAGGCCGTTGGGGTCACGGTGTCTAAAGTATGAGACATGACCACACTTTAATTTACATAGTCTACAAAGCCCCTAGATAAGAGATGGTATCTAACAAGGGTCGAGAAGACCCCGCCTCAACTAACTATTCAACACAAACATAAGCTCTAGACATAAACAAAGCCCCGAAGCAACCTGGAGCTTGTTATCAACAACTGGATGTCCTGTACTCCTACTGGGGAGATCGAATAGCACCTGTACCTGCATCATGAAATGCAGGTCCCCAGTAAGGGACGTCAGTACGAGATAATGTACTAAGTATGTAAGGCAGGATATACTGTATATAAAGTAACAACTTAAATGAAACTATGCACTGGTGTAAGATTAGAGACCACCTTTGGTTATACTTTGGAATCATGTACTTTATGTTCTTTTTATCACTTTACCTTTACTGTATAATCTATGCACAACTGTAATACAAGTGACCAACTGATCAATTGTGAAACCGTATCGAGATCGTCCCTGGCTAGGTTCTTCCTTAACCCTTCAAGCTACCACCCAGATAGGATCGTCCCTGGCTAGGTTCTTCCTTAACCCCTCAGGCTACCACCCGTGATAGGATTGTCCCTGGCTAGGTTATTCTTCCACCCCTTGGGCTACCGCCTACCAATAAACACTATACTTTATCTTTCAATTACCTTTTAGATGGTTCTTTCGGTGGTCATGATATTAGAGCTATAGAAGTGTATATGTAGCATGTGACATGTAGATAATCATACAAGACAATATGACAATGAAAAGAGAACATTACTGCAACACCCAACACCTTACAGTACTAGTACAATTCAAATGAAGCATGACATGGTTTGGTCAAGTAAGTACCAATTTTTAAAAGTGTTTGAATCTTATGTTAATGGGCTATACGTGCGTCCAACACTTAAGAGGGTCGAGTGTGTACATATTTTATGTCGAATTGAGGAGATGACGACCTTAAATGAATTGAGAGAATTGAGGTGCTTGTAGGACTTAATAATCTAGCAAGTGGGTCACCTACTTGCATAGCTTAAATTTGCTAGCTAAACGGAGACGAGGCTCGACGTTGTATTTGTCCTAGTTCGATTATGAATAAAGTCTGTGTTAAGGGTGTAAATTTGGCCCATGTTTTAGCATCATAAATGGGCTACATTTTCAGCCCAAGAAGTATAACAAAAAGGGCCCAAAGACATCACAACACACTTAACAAATTGGGCCCAAACTAAGTGAAGGGAAAGCTGAAAAATAGGCAGCCCAAGTCCAACCAATTTGGAGCCCCAAAAGGCCAAAATGAAAGGAAAAAGGAGTTGTTTCTCCTACTTGGTAAAATAAGGCTTAGAATGCCTTAGTTAGGTCGGCCAAAGCACACCTTAAAAAGGGTTTAAGCAGCTCCCACAAAGTCATTGTTCATTTGAACTCACAAAAAAAAAAAAAAACAGATTTGTCTCTAAAGTTCTCTCAACTTTTTTGCACCTTGTAAAGCAGCTAAACAACTCTCCAAGGGTTCTTGTAGAATCCCTACACCTTGAAGTAAGTGGTAAGTAAGTTTACACATGTATTTAATATGGTTTCGTATGAAAAACAAGAAGGATATGCTAGTATGTTTATGCTAGAAAATCTGGACAGATTCTGTTTTGAAAGTTGCTGCACATTTTTCTTTTGTTTAGTGACTTCTCTATGGTTTGTGGGCTATATGATGAAAATCATTTGATGTTCTTAACGTTGTTTAAGTTGTACTTATCACCCTAAGGTTGCTGTCCAGATTTTAGTTTCACTTACCAAGCGCGTTTTATTGTGTTATCTTACGTGGAGTGTTGATTGGAACTTGTGGGCTGTTGGATAGAAGGTTATTAGCTCACGTCCTTCATGACTTGATTGGTGCTATTATAAGACTACTTATCTATATAAATGTTTCTGTAATAGTTTGGTTAAAGTTAGAATAGGTTTGGAATTGTCGACGTCGAAATGTAGCGAAGGAAGCTAACGTTATGCTGTCCATTTTTAGATTGTGTAAAATTATTATGTGCTGTGCTTTGTGGGTTGTTGTATGAATTTCAAGACTCTTAAACAAGATGTATATGACATATACATTAGAATGGTTGTTCAAAAATACGGTTATAGGTGAAAAGCTTGAAGAAATGCCTTGACGTCGCTAATTAAATGTTTGCTGCTCGTGTGTTGTTTTGTTGTGTAATTGGACTGCCAAGATATATCTATTGGACATTAATACTAGTTTTATCACCTATATTGTAGATAAGTATTTAGAGGAAGGTAAGGTTATATCGAGGTAGTAATAAGGTCATATAACGAGGTGTGTAAAGCTAGTTGATTTCGTATCACTTGGCATGAAACATGGATCTCTCCTTGGTACATAAAGGCACTTGCCAACTCCTACACAACTATTAACCATGTATCCATTCTTTGACATGTTCACATGCTTCCATACATTGTCACTTTGAAATCTGCATACATGCTTGTATACCAAGTTACAGGAGTTCTTGTTACTAGATAAAGTTCACGAGTTGTTTCATTTCATACGCATTTCATTATTTGTGTAATGTACTCTTTCTCATTTTCATATTATCTTATATGATTATTTGCGTGCCATAAGCTACATATATAGTCCTACAGCTCCAATATTGTGACTACCAAAAAAATCATCTCAAAGGTAATTAAAAGATACAGTATACTGTTTTTGATAGGTGGCAGCCCGAGGGGTGGAAGTAACACCTAGCCAGGGACGATCCTATCACGAGGGGTAGCCCGAGGGGTTAAGGATAAACCTAGCAATGGACGAACCCGATACAGTTTACCACTGATTAGTTGGTCATTTGAATTATAGCTGTGCACACATTTTACAATAAAGGTAAAGTAAAATAAAGAAAATAAAGTACATGATCCCATAGTATAAATAAAGGTGGTCTTTTATGTTACACTAGTGTACAGTTTCATTTGAGTTGGTACTTGATATACAGTATATCCTACCTTGCATACTCAGTGCATTGTCTCGTACTGATGTCCCTTACGGGGGACCTGCATTTCATGCTGCAGGTACAGGTGCTAGTAGATCTCTCCCCCCGCCCCAGTAGGAGTACAGGACATTTAGCTGTGGTTACCAAGCTCCAGGTTCCTTCGGGGCTTTGTGTATGTCTAGAGCTTATATGTTTATATTGTACAACTAGTTGATGTACAACTAGTTGAGGTGGGGCTTGTCTCGACCCTTATCAGATGTTTTTCTCTTATCTAGAGGCTTTGTAGACTATGTAAAGTAAAGTGTGGTCATGTCTCATACTTTAAATAACGTGGCCCCAATGGCCTTGTCATAGGCATTTCCTTTTGGCTTGTTATCACTGTTTATCTTCCTAAAGGCATGTCAAACATGGAAACCACTTATAATATGTATAGAAAGTGCATAGATACAGGTTGGATCTCCCGAGCCTTATCGACAGTGGGTGCCAGTCCGCTCTAATGGGACTTTGGGGCGTGACATAAGAGGTATCAGAGCGGGCCATACTAGTGAGTCTACAAAGTCGTGTCTATGTAGAATCTTTTTTATCGATGTGTTGTGCATCACATTTATAAGTAGGAGGCTATGTGGCATTTAAGAGTTGCTACTTTCTGTCCATTATTTAGATCGTGCTATAAATTCAAGTGCAATAGGTGCATTATGTCTAATTCTAAATTGTTTTGTACAACAAGTATGCTAGAAACAAGGAAGAATTAAGGTAAAGAGAAAGGAATATAAGTGGTGGTTGGTATACCCAGCCAGGTGAGACAACAAGATGGGGTTCAAGAGGAGTTTTTGTCAGAGACATCTCCAACACCTCCAGCTACTGATGAACTCGAGAGTAGTGAAATTCCCTAGAACCAACTATTGATGCTACCATACAGGATCTGAGAAATGCAGTCCAACCATTGACCCGTATAGTTGCTGGTCAAGGTCAAAGGCAGGAAGGTCCAATTATGGGTATAGGTGTTACAAATAAGGCAGCTGGCACAAGGATACATGATTTCCTTAATTTGGACCCTCCTTCCCTCACTGAGTCAGATCCCAAAGAAGTTATTGATTGGATTCAACGTACCTTAGATGTTATGCACGTGAGTAGTACAGAAGATGTCGAGTTAGCGACCTATAGGCTGAAGGGTGTTGCTATATTGTGGTGTGAAGCTTGGAAACAATCTAAGGGTATAGATGCACCTCCAACTACCTGGAAAGAGTTCAAAGAGGCATTTCTTAACCATTACTTGCCATTAGAGATTCGAGAGGCCTGTGCAGATCAGTTTCTGAATCTCCACCAAGAGAATATGAGTGTGGGGAGCATAACCTTCAATTTAATTCCCTGGCAGGGTATGCTCCTAATGTTGTTGCTACAATGGCATATAGAGTTCATCGATATGTTGATAGGTTGGATACGTCTCTGGTCAGAGACTACACCGTTGCTTCCTTGAACAAATATATGGATATAGCAAGAATGCAGGCTTTTGCACAGAAATTGGAGGATCAGAGACAGAGTAGAAGGACACAAGAGTTGGTAAGAGGGCAGGCCAAAAGAGCCAGATCTACAGGGCAGTTTGCACCTCCCCAAAGTGATCTCAGGCCTCGATTTTCTAATAGACCGCCTAGGACATCTTCCTCCTATTCTACAGCCAGTGCTCCACCACAACTTTAAGGGTCTAGAAGTAATCAGTTTGGTCACTGAGGTGAGTGACAAGGTACACGGACAATAGGGTATTAAGCAGCACAACAAATGACATCTAGCCAACCTTGTAAACAGTGTGTAGGAGTCATCCAGGTATATGTCGTGATGGAATAGATGTTTGTTATTGGTGTGGTGCGCTAGGGAACATGATAAGAGATTGCCCGAGGAGACGTATGGGTGATATGGCACAATTTACTGGGTCAGCTGTTGCATTATCATCATCAATTCCTCCAGTAGATAGGGGTCAACAGGCACCTATGGGTCGTAGTAGAGGTGTGAGAGGGGTAGCTAGCTCTAGTGGGGTCCAAAATCGCACTTATGCACTGGGGAGTCAGTAAAATTTGGAAGTTTCACCTGATGTGGTCACAACTACAGTGTCCATCTTTTCACATAATGTATATGCATTGATTGACCCTAGTTTTACACTATCATACATCACTCCACTAGTTGCTGGGAATCTTAAGAGAACACCCAAACTATTGAACAAACCATTTGAAGTGTTCACACCAACCGGTGAGTCTATTATGGCTAGAAGGGTTTATTATGACTATGTAGAAACTGTTTGTGATCGTAACACATTGGCTGACCTAATTGAGTTAGAAATGGTGGAATTTGATGTTATAATGGGTATGGATTGGTTAGCTTCTTATTATGCCACGTGGATTTCCAAACTAAGAGAGTGTACTTCCACTTTCAAATGTGGCAGTTATTGAATGGGAAGGCAATGTTGGGGCACAAAAGGGGAAGTTTATCTCTTACTTTAAGGCCGGAAAGATGATACCTAAGGGGTATATATGTCTCTTAGTTAGAGTAAGGAATATGGAGGCAGAATCACCAACTCTTCAGTCAGTTCCAGTAGTGAATGAATTTATAGATGTGTTCCCTGAAGAACTCCCAGGCTTACCTGTTCAACGAGAAATAGATTTTGGTATTGACTTAGTTCTAGACACTCAACCTATTTCTATCCCCCCATATAGAATGGCCCCAGCAGAATTGCGTGAATTAAAAGAGTAGTTAAAAGACTTACTGGAGAAGGGTTTTACAAGACCTAGTATGTCCCTTTAGGGTGCACCAGTGTTATTTGTACGGAAAAAGGATGACACCTTGCGAATGTGCATCGACTATCGACAATTGAATAAGGTGACAACAAAGAATAAATATCCCCTCCCTAGGATTGATGATTTATTTGATCAGTTACAGGGTGCCAAATGCTTTTCAAAAATTGATTTGAGATCAGGCTATCACCAAGTGAGGGTGAAGGAGCAAGATATACCCAAGACAGCTTTCAGAACACGCTATGGTCACTTTGAATTTCTTGTTATGTCATTTGGGCTAATGAATGCACCAGTAGTTTTTATGGATCTGATAAACAGGGTATTTAAGCCATTCTTGGATATGTTTGTGAAAGTGTTTATAGATGACATTTTGGTATATTCAAGATCAGAAGAGGACCACTCAAATCACTTGCGATAGGTGTTACAGGTTCTTCATGATCGAAAGTTGTATGCCAAGTTTTTTAAATGTGAAGTTTGGATAAACTCAGTGGCATTCTTGGTTCATATTATGTCTGATAAGGGAATAAGGGTTGATTTACAAAAAATATAGGCTGTAAAAGGTTGGCCAAGGCCATCAACACCCACGGAAGTTCAAGCTTCCTAGGATTGGCAGGTTATTACAGGAGGTTTGTTTAAGGCTTTTCTTTTATTTATTCACCTCTAACAAAGCTGACACACAAGGCAACCAAGTTTCAATGGAATGATGCATATGAAAGGAGTTTCTAGGAGCTGAAAAATAAGCTAACTTCTGCACCTGTGCTAGTACTTCCAAAAGGTACTGAGCAGTATGCAGTGTATTTCGATGCTTCAGGAATTGGCTTAGGGTGTGTACTGACATAGAATGGTAGGGTAATTGCTTATGCATCTAGGCAACTACGGCCACATGAGAAAAACTATCCAACATATGATCTTGAGCTGGCAGTGGTTGTGTTTGCTCTGAAAATATGGCACCACTATTTGTATAGGGTCCACATTGGCATATATACTGATCATAAGAGCCTGCAATACATCTTTAAGCAGAAAGACCTGAACTTAAGACATTGGAGATGGCTAGAGCTAATAAAGTATTATGACGTTGATATACTATAACATCCAGAGAAGGCAAATGTGGTAGCTGATGCTCTGAGTCATAAGGCAATCATGAATACTGGTGATCAAGCTATGGTAAGGCAAGTATTTACTAAAGATCTACGTCAGCTAGCCAATTTGGGGGTTCGCCTTCTTGAAACTCCAGAGGAAGGGGTTATTGTACATAATGCTGCGGAGTCCTCATTGGTAATAGAGACGAAAGAAAAATAGTTCGAGGATCCTGTTCTATGACAGCTTAAGGAAAAGGTGAGTCAGGGTACAATAAAAGGCTTTGACCTTACACAAAATGGAGTACTTTATTGCAAAAATAGATTATGTGTGCCTGATATTAATGGGTTAAGAAAGAGGATAATGGAAGAAGCCCATCATTCCCGATATTCCATCCATCTAGGATAAACTAAGACATACCATGACCTGAAGGGAATATTCTGGTGGGAAGGCATGAAAAAGGACCTTGCAGATTTGTGGCTCAATGTCCAAATTACCAACAAGTGAAAGTAGAACACCAAAATCCCGGAGGTTATATGTATTGTATAGAACATCCAACATGGAAGTGGGATATGATCAATATGGATTTTGTTATAGGTTTTCCACGTTCGTCTCAGAAGTTTGATTCCATATGGGTAATAGTTACAGACTCACAAAGTCAGCACACTTCTTGCCAGTCAGGAGTGATTATACAACTGAAGAATATGCCAAGCTATACGTCAAAGAGATAGTCAGGCTACATGGAGTCCCAATCTCCATTATTTCTGATCTAGGAGCTCAATTCACTGCAAAGTTTTGGAAGTCCTTCCAAAGGAGTTTAGGGACACAAGTAAATTTGAGTACAACTT
>JAOTQR010076883.1:0-12649 GCA_025774065.1 Solanum ossicruentum
TTAAATTCCAAATATACCTCAATCCCAACAATTTGTTTTTCCGAATTAATAATTGACCTTCATTAAGTTAATTACGGGGTCTAACAATTGAAAATCCTATTGAAGATCCTATCTTCAAGTTCAAATATAAGTATGATAGTTTCTTCATTTGGATTGATGTAGTCCGGTCGGTCTTACGACATAGAGTTCGCACGGGGTTGATCAAATGGTCAATGCAGGTCAGTTTTCTATTTCTTTTATACACCCATCAAGGCTTGTGCAGATGAAAGACGATCATTCATAGAGCTAACATTTTTATTTTATAATTTTGTAAATCGTCTTTTTGATTTTCAAACGCTAATTCAAATAAATCAAGTTATAAAATTTCTATTGCATGCAAAGCGAGTGGATGAGGTGCGACGAAAACTTATTCTAGATGCCGATTACACCATAGGAATTGGAAGATCCATTGGTATGCTAAAATAGTCCAGTATTTGAGAGAAGAAAAAAATTTGGACAAGGATAATGAATTGAAAAAGTTGATTCTTCAATCATCAATTGAAGATATCAAGAGTAAGGAGTGCACAATTGTTGATAACCAACTTAACAAAATAAAACAATTAATAGTTGAACAAATGTGGTTGGTGCACCATTTCAATGTTACTGGAGTTTTTGATGAGGCCGGAAAAGATGGTGCCGACGAGGTGTGAATGAATGATATGTTGAAACCACGCCTGCAAGCTGTGACAGATTTTCTCAAAAATGTCGATAGTTGATATGACGACGAGTAGTCAGTGTGAATATTTTCAATACCACTGTTGAAATCTAATTGATATGTATATATGGGCTCCTTTTCAAGACTTCATTGGGTATAACTATATAATTCACTTTTTCTTCATTAATTCCTTTACCTGCCTATAAATATATTTGTCAATTTAGCTAATTGTCTACACATATTATCTTTTATCCTTCTGTAAATTGTTGTCACCCTTCTTTTAATTTAGTTTTCCTTCTCTTTTGGATCTAAGTAGCAAAAGACTTCAAATACGTTTATGGATTCTTTACAAAAGTTTAAGCTAAAAAATATATAGTATAGGTAGACAAGTTGATGTGCCCTTTTTAGGTGAATTATCTGTCTTATTGTATAATTAAGTATAGGCAAAAATATGCATGCAAAAATCAATGTCAAGGATAATTTATTGTATAATTAAGAATATACAATCTGTTAATAAGGATAACTTAAGGGAATGCAAGTGTGCTCTACAAATATAATCCTTAAGTTGGTAGGTTTAATCTGATGGGTAAAAAAATGTGTCCAAAATATCTGTGCTCTTAGAGTCGATCCATTATGGGATAAACACATCTACTTTTATTTAAATTCAAAAAAAGCTAGATAAGAGAGAAGGAAGATAAAGTAGTAAGGTAAAAGAACATGGATAATTGATAGAAGAATGATTGGCTAGATCATTTGATTCACTACGGAAGAATCCCATAATTTCCACACTCATTTCACATCGGAACCTTATCTAAGAGAAGCGTGAATCCATTCGGTTCCGATATTTATTGGTCTTGCTATTACATGGTTTACACGCTACTGGTTCTCAGAAGACTTATCATCTCCCTGTGTCCTTGCGTTCTTCGAGCCCTGATACTCTCTCACCTCGTACCTATCGTCCATAATAGGCCTCCAGAGAATAATAGAGTTACATGCTTTGAACCCCCGCGAACTTCAACTTATACAAATTTTTATTCTAAGGGTCCAGCCAAGCCCAAGACCAAAGTCCAAGTAGAAATCTTCGATATTTATATAATGACCCTCTAGGTCATTTTCTCCTCTTTATTGTAATTTCAAAATTTACAGCTTTTCTTTAGTGACTCCACATAATTCTTGACTTCCTAAAACTGGTAGTTTGGTCTCCTCGTCGTTCATTAAGGCTTTGTGTAGGTTTTTGTATTTTGGTGCTGTCGAAACTCGAATGGTTGACTATGGACAAAGACAGCCTCGAAATGTAATTTTTGTTGTTCCATTAGCTTTGAAACATGTTTTTGGTCTAGAGGGACCGTTCATTCCAATTCCGTGGATTCATGGCTCATTTTGAGCAGCATTGTCACTTACGACTTAGAAAAGAGTTTATCTGTGGGACCCTCTTTTTATCGGGATGACCTCAGTTTGAAATTTAGATATCCCCATTGAATCCACAATTCAAAATCTGATAGGGAAGAATATCTAGTTGGCATGCACGAGCTTCGAATGATTCTCGACCAACCGTCCGATGATTCTTCTTGCTTGTTGGATCAGTTGATGAAAAAATACATCGCAGCCTTACTTGTAAATCACGTTCACGCGAGCCTTGCTCCCACTATTGCAGAGGCTAGTGACTTTGGTCCTTGCATTCGTGAGTCGTGTAAGAATTGGCGCATGATCACTTGAATGTATACTTTTAGAAATGTTATTGTGTTCGTTTTGCATGTCCTCTAAAATCAATGTTTGCGTCAATTCTGTATCCAGTACCTTTAGAATATATATCCAGAAATTTTATCCTAAAATTGTTCAAGCCTAATTACCATAATTAAAGTTGACATGTCCATAAGATTTTTCAAGAGCTATTCTTACCATAAAAGATATGTACAATCCTGAATTTGGAATACCAATTAATAAGTTCATGATCATATTTTACTACAAAAGACCACTTATGTATGCAATCTTGTGGCAGTATACATCTAATAATTTTATCCTAAAATTATTTGAGCCTAATTTCCAAAACTCAATTTGGCATATCCATTCATTTTTTTCCCCTTAGAAGATCATTCTTATCCTAAAAGATATTAGAAAGTTCTATATTTGGAATTCCAATCAATAATTCCAAAAGTACATTTTACAATAAAAACCTAGTGTATTTTCTTTTCTTATAACCACTTATATAGTATATTACATCGAAATCAAGAAGGTCTCTGCTTATCAACTTAACATTTACGAGATTTAATTTCTTAATGTCTTACTCCATGCATTAGTGGTCTTCATGAGATTATATACTACTTTAAGCTATTTAAAAAAAAATTCTTTATGTATAGGTAAAATGAGCACTCTCATTAACAATAACAATGCCAGCAAGAAGTAAGTGTTGTTCATAATAGGAGCAATGAGATCGGGGAAAACTCATCTCTTCATTGACCTTGCCATCCATTTTCAAGGAGAAATCATCAACTCTGACAAATTACAAGTGTACAAGGGACTTGACATTGTTACGAATAAGATCACACAAACTGAGAAGCAAGGTATAGCACACTATTTGTTAGGTATATATATTTATTTCTAAAGGTATTGATGTTCAATGGCTATTCATATAAAATTGATAATAGAAAGTATAGACTCAAGTAAAAATGTACATTATTATTAAAAATTACTTATTCCCATATAAATAATGCCTGATAAACTTAATTCGATTACCATATGATTGAAAAAACGACTACTATTTTCTTCATCAATCTTATCTATGATGATCCTATTTTCACGCATCTCAAGTAATTCAACAATGCATGAGTGTGGAGCGAGGGGTAGGGGTGTTTGGTTTTTTCAACAGATGTAAGTGTGGGTAGTATTTCTATTAAAGTTTGAATATAGTTGAAGAAATTTCAAGATACATTTGTCTCCATAAAGTATTTGAACTTTAGAACTCAAGATTCTTAATTTACTTGGGTCACTAAGTAAAACCATAGAGCGTTAAAATAATTCAAATTACGTTATCATATTGATAATTATGTTCAGATAGATGACACATTATAGTGATTAATTTATTTCTATATAATGCTTATTGAACATTATTTCCTTTCACATTTTCTAAGGTGAAATCGAGCTGGATTCAGACTTCATAGATGAGGATTTCTATTATCAAGTCATTCACTACATAGAAAAAGTTTTAAGCTTCTAATATGTTCCTATCATTGTTGTCATGACCCAAGCCTAGGGCCTACACATGACATGGAATGGGGAAACTTAAAAGACCCCAAATATGCCTCTTAACTTAGTATTACAATCATTGGTCATGGAAGAAATTAAACAACATAATAAGAGTAGAAATAAGGGAAAAAGGCGAAAGGGATATTGTCATAACATAAGCATCAAAACGAGAGAGTCAAGGCTCAATACATAACATGTCCAATAATACCTCTACTAAATAGATATGAGCGGGGGCCAAGATAAGAGACTAGACTCCCCTTCATAGTCAATACATACATAAAAGAAAGATACTCTTAGTACATCGTGTGAGATCGTAGACATTGTCCCCGGAATGGAGGACTCACCAACTAGCTTGAGATAAATCATACTAGCCATGTGGAGGAAGAGGATCAAGCGGGACTCTGGTACCTACATGGTGACATCATGTAGGCATAGAGTATGTATTAGTATGTTTGAATTTACTAAGTATGTAGGATGCAATGTAACAAGAGGTAAACAATATAGTTGAAATGCGTAAGCAGAGGCAATGAGTAGCATATAACAATATGGCATGCATGAAAGATACTTAAAGAAAATCATGCATACATAAAACATATACATATCTAAGAAGATACAATCGTTAATAAGTTCATTATTTATCAAGGTACAAACCCCTTGATTGGTTGGTGGATCGTCGCACCCTGCCACCCCTGGTTATTGAGGTACAAACCCCTCAACCCAGTAATCAAGGTACAAACTCCTTGATTGGTTGGTAGATACTCGCACCCTACCACCCCTGGTAATTGTGATACAAACCCGTCAACCCAGTTATCAGGGTACAAACCCCTTGATTGGTTATCAAGGTACAAACCCCTTGACATGGTTACCCAGGCTCTTAACCCCTGGAGTAGGGCATGGTAAATTTCCAACACTATATAGGAGAATATCATATACATACATTTCTTTCATCATAATAAAGTCATTCAATTCATGAGATATGCATTGGACTTTTAATTCCTCAAGAATCCATAACCGGACATTTTATCAAACACTTGGCGGGTGTGTAGTCCTCGTGTAAAACCATGAAATTTAGGGATGAAATCATGCGAGGAAATTCAATGTAAAACCATCCATTAATACTTGGTAACACCCTCAATCAATATACACCAAAACCTTTTATCAAATCCCATAATAGATCTTAGATTCATAACTCAAAACATGCTAAAACAATCACAATTTCATGAAATTCGAACATAGTTCATAGTCAAATTCATACCGAGTAAGACTCTTAGGGAAATCGACTTAAAATCAAGCAATTTGAGTGAAAAGAAAGTTTAGGCTTCATGCATGAAAGGAACTCATGAATGAAAAACACATTCCTTAGCTTTGGAGAATTTTTCGAAGCTTGGATGAAATCCTTAATATCCGGAAGAGATTTGGATACTTGAATTTTGAGGTGAAATATTATCCAAGTGTTTGAGAGAGCATTTGGGAATGTCTTGAATGATATGAAAGTAAAATATGGACAAGTATAGGTATTTTCACTCATGGAAAGGAGTAGGCCCAGGACCCAAAAGCCTTGGACCGAGATAAAAACTAGCATCCAAAAATACACTATAGAGTGCCCTTAGCGCGTCCTTAGCGCATCGTGCCATGGGTGCGGATGCTCTTTGGAAATCACACTCTTGCTATTTTTGGATTTTTATATGCTTTCTCTAAAATTGTGGTTAGAACCATTTCCCACTCAATTTTGCCCCTGAAAAAGAATATAAAGCCGAATTTTTGATATCACCCACATATTTTGAATATATGGAAATTATGATTCTGGACACATTCGAGGCACATTTTTGAGCACTATTTGGGGGTCGTTTCAGTATCTCCCCCTTGGGAACTTTCATCCCAAAATGTCAAAGAAAGGTATATGAGAGATGAAACATAATCTCAACCCACAGAAGGATGCATTAATGTGTTAAACAACATTTCAAAAATCTCAACATCAGTGTAAAATCATCATGAACTTGTCAATTTAAACATGGATGCATGCAATGACATGAGGACTGAACTTAAGACTTGAAATAACATAGGGGACGTATATTAATACATTAAGCTTGAGTCGGGTGGAAAAGGTAAGGATATTACTTTTGCGTGTCAGCTTCGGCCTCCCAGTAGTACTTTCAACTCGTTCATTTCTCCAAAGGACCTTAACGGAAGCCACATCCTTGTTCCTCAGCCTCTTCACTTATCTATCAAAAATCTGAACTAGAACCTCTTCATAAGTCAAATTGTCTTCAACAATAGCCACAACTTCAAGAGGCACAATAGCATTAGGGTCTCACACACATAAGTTTCCTTCCCACAAAATGAACCACACCCTTCATAGGTGACGCCTTCAAATAAATCCAATTACCAACTTTGAATTCAAGATCCCTTCTCCTCACATCGGCATAGGACTTTTGGTGAATTTGGGCCATCATCAACCTTTCCCTAATCATCCTAACCTTCTCAAGAGCCTCCATAACTAGATTCGGTCCCAACCAGGCCAACTCTCAAACTTCAAACCACCCAACTGGTGATTTACAACATCTATCATAGAGTGCCTCAAAAGGGGCCATACTGATACTAGAATGATTGCTATTGTCATAGGAAAACTCAATCAATGGAAGATGATCATCCCAACTACCTTTAAGGCTCTAATACACAAGCTTTAAGCATATCCTTAAGTGTTTGGATAGTTCTTTCAGCTTGGCCATCTGTTTGAGGGTGAAGGGTCGTACTAATTTTAACTCTTGTACCATGACCCCTTTGGAAGGAACACCAAAAATGTGAAGTTAATTGAGCATCGTAATCTGATATAATGGACAAACAAACCCCATGCAACCTCACCAAGTCATGAATGTACAACTTAGTATAATCTTCAGCCCCATATGTTATCTTAACTGGTAGAAAGTGAGCCGATTTTGTCATCCTATCGACCACCACCCAAATGAAATAAAAACCCTTTCTAGTCTTAGGCAACCAAAACACAAAATCCATATTAATCTTCTCCCACTTGCAAGTAGGAATCTCTATGTCTTGTGCTAGGCCACCCGACCTTTGGTGATAGGCTTTGACTTGTTGACAACTATGACAACTGAAAGTAAATTTGGCAATGTCCCTCTTCATACCTCCCTACCAATACACCTCTCCCAAATCTCTATACATCTTAGTAGACCCGGGGTGAATAGAATAAGAAGAACCATGATTCTCATCAATAATCTTTTCTCTCAATCCATCAGCACAAGGCATATATAACCTACCTTGGAATCTAAGGACACCATCTCTCCCTTGAGAGAACCTCCGCTTTACCATCTTTTACAAATGCATTCAATTGTAACAAATCGAGTAAAGATCTTGCTTAGCTTTCACCTCCTCAACTAATGAAGATTTAGAACCATCAACAACAACAACACTACGATTATCAACCCCTTCCAACCTAACTCCCAATCTATCCAACCGATGGATCTCCCTAGCCACTCCTATGCCACCATCATCAACAAGTGCTAGGCTACACGTAGACACCCTACTGAAAGCATTGGCCACCACATTAGCCTTACCAGGATGCTAATGCACACTCATATCATAGTCCTTAAGAAGGTCTAGCCACCTTCTTTGTTTCAAGTTGAGATCCTTTTGAGTGAAGATATATTGGAGAATCTTATGATCAGTGAACACATCAACATACACCCCATAAAAATAATGACTTCATATCTTTAATGCAAAATACCATGACGGCTAGCTCAAGATCATGAGTAGGATAATATTTTTCATACACTTTGAGTTATCTAGAAGCATAGGCTATCACCTTATCATTTTGGATTAGAATACAACCCAAACCAACTCTAGAAGCATGACAATACACAACAAACCCTTCTAGCCCTTCTGGTAGTGACAGTTATAGGAATGAACACAAGTTTATCTGTTAATGTTTGGAAACTCTTTTCACACTCATAGGACCACACAAATTTGGCTTTTTTAGTCAACTTGGCCATAGGAGAAGCAATAGAAGATAACCCATTCACAAACCTCTGTTAGTAACCCGCTAAGCCCAAGAAGGTTTTAATGTCCAACGGGGTCAATGGTCTAGGCATATTTCTAATCACATTCAACTTTTTAGTATCCATATTAATGTCATACCCCAATACCACATGACCTAGGAAGTCAACCTCTTTTAACAAAAATTCACATTTTTCATACTTGGAATACAACTTCTCTTCCCTCTATTTTGTAGCCCTACCCTAAAATGACCCATATGCTCCTCCTCACTATGTGATTAGATTAAAATATCATCAATGAAGACCACAACAAACAAATTGAGGTAGCATTTGAAGATCCTATTCATAAGATCCATAAAGTTAGCCGGTGCATTGGTCAACGCAAAAGACATCACAACAAACTCATAATGCCCATACCTAGTCTAGAAGGTCGTCTTGGGAATGCCGCACTCCCTCACCTTCACTTTATCATACTCAGACCGAAGATAAATACTATGGAAGTGGCTAGCCCCTTGAAGTTGGTCAAATAAATCATCAATTCTCAGAAGAGGATACTTATTCTTTATGGTGACCCTATTAAGCTGTCGGTAGTCAGTACACATTCTATGGGACCTATCCTTCTTTTTCTCAAACAACAAAGGTGCACCCCAAGGTGCTTTGCTAGGCCTAATGAAATCCTTCTCCAACAAATCCCTTAATTGCTCCTTTAATTCCTTTAACTCCATCGGGGCCATTCATTAAGAGGGAATAGAAATGGGTTAAGTATCTGGAAGGAGATCTATACCAACATCTATCTTCCTTTTAGGAGGAACATCGAGAAGGTTAGTTAGAAAGACATTAAATATCTTATTTACAACCAGAACTGACTCTATAGGAAGGACCTTAGACTAACAACCCTTACCCTCACAAGATAATAAAGACACCCCTTAGAGATCCACTTATGGGCTTTAATGCAAGAGATGAACCTACCCTTAACCACCACATCATGACTCTCCCACTCAAGAATGGGTTAATTCGGAATTGGAATTTGATCCTATGGATTATACAATCAATAGATGCATAGTATGCATGCAACCAATCCATCCCAAGTATGACATCAAAGTCCACCATTTCCAAATCAACAAGATCTCAAGGTAAAATCTTATGTAAAAGGCAAAAGGGACAATTTCTACAGACCTATCTAGCAACAGTAGATGCACCAATAAAAATAGACACCTCATAAGACTCACACAATAATTCGGGATCAACATGGGAATTTTTGGCAACAAAAAGGGTAAAAGAGAAAGAGTGGTGCCCGGATCAATCAATGCATTCACATCAAAATCAAGTTCTTTTAACATACCAGTGACGACATCAGGAACCTCTTCAACCCCTTACCTCCTTTGGAGTACATAGAACCAATTACGCCTTAGGGAAATATCTTGTTGGCCACCTCTCTCCAAAGGAACAAAATTTGCACCTTGTGGACGAACTTCCTTACGCTTGTTGCGGTTATGAGGACAATCAATATTTTTGTGACCCACTCCCCCACATCCATAACATACATTAGTGTCTTTCAAATGTGGGATCCCATTAGCCTTACCACATTTTGTACGGACATTATTAGGAACTACACCACCAACACCTTGGCCCCTTGGGAAATCATTAGAAAACCCCCTATTAGAAGCATGGGAAGATCCTTGGCCTTGATGGAACAGTCCACCCTTTCGACTTTGGAACTTTTCCTCAAAACAGGCCCTCTTGACCTCATTACTCCTCCTCTTCCATAACTTTTCCTCTATTTGTTCGGCATAGGTCATAAAATGGGACAAATCCATGTCACTAATCAATATAGCGGACCGACATTTCTCACTCACCAAATCGGATACACCCATCATGAACTTGTTCTTTCTAGACCTTAGGTCGGCAACTAAGTGGGGAGCATATTTTAAGAGTTGATTGAACTTGTGGACATACTCCTTCACACTCATAGGTCTTTATCTCAAATTCATAAACTCCACCAATTTGGCTTCCCTAAGCTCAATGGGGAAGAACCATTTAAGAAAAGCCGCCTTAAACTCTTCCAATAGAATAACATTTTTGACTCCCTTTTCCTCCTTCCATTGGTTGTACCATATTTGTGCTACCCCTTTGAGTTGGCAGGCCGCCAATTCCGTCTTATCCTCTGGCCTCACACTCATGATAGACAATCTTGTAGACCTTATCAATGAACTCTTGAGGGACCTCACTCACCTTCGAGCCATGGAATTTTGGGGGATTCATCCTCATGAAATCTCTCAGTCGAGATGTCAGTGTAGGAGAATGAGGGGATTGGTCCCTTGGTTGTCTTGATTAGTCACCACTTGTGCAAGCAATGTGAAAGCATCCTTAAGTTCTCCATTGGATGATTACTTCTTGAGTGTGTGGGCTTATCTTCTGCTCATGTTAGGCATGATCTTGAATAGCAAAGGACAATCATTAGAGGGAAAAGCTTACTTCAACTCAATAGCACGACTTATAATATGAAGAAGGGAAATATTTCTTTAACGTCTCATAGCCACCTACTCATAGTTCTGGTGCACAATACAACCATAAATAAGCCTCTAATCAACACGGTGTGTTGGAATCCAAGGATCTAACAACCTAGTACTCTGATACCATCTTTCTCAGGCCCTGGACCTAGGGCCAAGATGTGAACGGCATATAGGGAACTCGAAGGAACACCAAACAAGCCTTATAGCACATCATTACATATCCTTGATTACGGAAGCAATTAAAATAACAATAAGAGATAAGCATAATTAAGGGAATTAGGGCTAATGGTAAACTACCATATCATATCATCAAGAAATAAGAGAGCCTAGGCTCATAGCATAGATACATAACATATCCAATAACACCTCTATTACATAGAAAAGAGCGGGGGCCATGACAAACAACCGGGATCACCCTCATAGTTAATACATAAATAAAGGTAAGATTGTTTTAGTACATAGCAAGAGATCATAAGCAATGTCCCTTAAATAGAGGACTCACCAACAAGCTTGAGAGACAATCGTACTAGCCATGTGGAGGAGGAAGATGATCAAACGGTGCACCGATTCCTATATGGTAACATCATGTAGGCATAGAGTATGTGTTAGTATGCTTGAATGTACTAAGTATGTAGGATAAAATACAACAAGTGATGGTAACTTAATCGAAATGCATAAGCATAGGCAATGAGTAAATGTTGCAATATGGCATGCATGGAAGATGCTCATAGTAAATCATGGTTATATGGATCATAAAGTAAGTGTAATGGGTGACAATTCTTAGAGCAATCCAAGGCCTACCACCCTATTGGATAGGCACATGATGTACAAACCCCTTCATGAGGTTGATGGAGTACAAACCCCCAACAAGGTTGATAGAGTATAAACCCCACAACAAGGTTGATGGGTACAAATCCAACATGGTTGATGGATACGAACCCCTAACAAGTTTACCCTAGCCTACTACCACTCAAATTAGGCGATCGAGGTACAAACCGCTCAATAGGTTATCCAGGGTTACAACACCCCGAGATAGGCTTGGTCATGCCCTACACTATATAGGGAAAGTATCATAGACATATGCACTTTCATTATCATAAAGTTATTCAATTCATAAGATATGCATAGGACCTTTAATTCCTCAAGAAACCATAACCTGACTTTTTATCAAACACTTAAGAGGGTATATAGTGCTAGGATAAAGCCATGCAATTCAAGAGAGTTATCATGATAGAAACTTCAATGTAAAATCATCAGTAGATACTTGGTAATACCCTCAAGCAATATACATCAAAACCCTTCATCAAAGCTCACATTAAATCTTAGTTCAAAACCCGAAACATAGTAAACAATCACAATTTCATGAACTCCAACATACTAAGTAGTGATTTTCATAATAATTAAGACTCATTTGTAAATCAACTTTAAATCATGAAAATTAGAGTAAAAGGAAACTTGGATGTCATGGGTAGAAGGAACACATGAAAGAAGCCCACATACCTCATCTTTGGAGATGAACTTGATAAAGATTGGATATGGAGACTTTAAGTTTTATAGAAAATGCTTAGATCCGCGGAGGGTTTTGAGGCTTCAATTTAGGAGTAAAATATTTTTCTAAGTGTTTGAATGAGTATAGAGAAATGTTTAAAATGATATGAGGGTCAAAAATAGCTAAGTATTATTTTCACGTTTGGAAATACTTAGGCCCAAGACTTAAAAGTTATGGACTAAAATCCAAAACTAGACAAAAAAGTACACAGAGGCGTGCACTTGGCCCATCGCGCCAGGGGCGCAAAAACCTCTTTGGAAATCGCATTTTGTAATTTCCAAATTTTGATACGGTTGCTTTTACATAGAGGTTAGACCCAGTTTCCACTCAATTTGACCCCTAGAACAAGAATATTATGTCCTATTTTCGATATCGTGCACAGATTTTGAGATACATAAAAATTACGATTTCAGGCACTTTCGAGGCACATTTTTGGACATTTTTTGTGGTCGTTACATCTATGATGATCCTATTTTCATGCATCTCAAGTAACTCAACAACTCATTGTTAGACCCCGTATTTCTTTAGATTTGGGATAATTATCCAATTGGGAAATTTTGTTGTGGATATTGTGTAATTTGAACTTAAGTATATTTCCGGTGCGTGATTAGTGTATCAAGTGAATTTGGTGTGCATAATC
>JAOTQR010076884.1:0-12648 GCA_025774065.1 Solanum ossicruentum
GTTTGGACACAACAATTAAAGTACCAGTCCGAATTGGTGATGGAGCATCCATGGTGTCTGAGGGCAAAGGCACAGTTGCTGTTCAAACCAACAAAGGTACTAAGTTCATAAAAAATGTTCTTTATATTCCTGAACTGGTTCAAAATTTGCTCAGTGTACCTCAAATGATTATGAATGATTATTCATTATTATTTGAGAATAACACGTGTGCAATTTACGATCCGGAAAAGAAGATGATAGCACGTGTCAACATGGAGAATAAAATGTTTCAAATCAACTGGAACCATACCATTGAAAATTCATTGGTGACAAAAGTTGGCGGAGACACATCACTTTGGCACAAAAGATTTGGGCATTGCAATATCCAAAGTCTTAAACTGCTCTTCCAAAATCCAACAATCCCAAATCCTAGAAGGCCCTATTTTGGCTCCAAGTATTCTTGGGAAAAACTTGGAAAAAAAATTGGGTTGCGGTGTTTGGCCCAAAAACTTGGCAAATGATTTTTGGGAACTTGGGAAATACTTGGAAAATTTTGAATATTTAAAAATTATTCCAAATTTCTATATTTTATAAAAAAAAACACCTATCATGTATCAATACAAACTAAATATTCATCTATCAATTTACTCCATTAGCATGACCAATCAATCCATTTATTAACACCGACCATTTCATTTATTAATATCATATTTCACCCATAATGGTTGAGCGAGAACATTGGAAAAAAGAGCAATTTATTTTCAATGCAATTAATCTATTGATCTCACTCATATTATTATTTTGTAACTTTTGATTGTTATCAATTATGTTATAAAATTATTTTACGGAACATGTTCATTATAGAATGGTAAGACAAACTTATGGAGTTTTAAAAATAATTTTTAGAACTTATGGGTATAGATTATATTATTTGAAATAGCCAAATATTCTTGGGTAAACTTGAGGCCGAACACATGGTGCAGCTTCAGCAAACTTGCCAAGAATATATTGGGAACTTGGAGCCAAAAGCTTACGAAAAAACTGGTATTTGAGAACTTGGTAAGTTTTGAATATTTAAAAATTATCCCAAAGTTTTATATTATTTTTAAAAAATACGTATCATTTATTTATTCAAACTAAATATTCAGCTGTCAATTTACTCCACTAAATTAGGAAGAGATTCGTAGAATGTGGGAAGATTTTATAAAAGAATAGTTTGTTACTATAACTTTTGGTAAAAATAGTTTGAGTGAGGACATTGAAAAAAAGAATAATTTATTTTTAATGCAATTAGTATATTGATCTTACCCATATTGTTATTTTGTTATTGTTGATTATTAATGGAGTGGCTAAATGGGTAAATTATTTTAATATCTATCTAGATTTACCCATTTTAAATGAGTTGGATACCCAATGCATTTAAGATTCATTTAAGATGGATAAAATATGGATAAAACTCATACTTATCCATTTAAAAATGGGTAATTTAAGGATAAAATGGATAAAAGAGACATATTCATAATGTAAATGAATTTTTTATTGGAAGAAGTTGGGATGGGTGAGGGTAAGTAAATTTTTTTGAATTTTCTCAAAATTTAATTAACTTTTTATTGGGAGGAAAAAACATTATTATTTTTTCACATTTGGGGTAGAGGTGTGGATCGGTCGATTCTGTTCGGTTTAATACACTATTGGTTTGGTTTATCAATTTTTTATTTTTAAATGTGTTAAACCAATAGCAAACCAATAAAATACTTTTTATAGATTTTCGATTTATCAATTTTTTAAGAAAATAAATTAATTTTTTTAAACTTTTTTTTGGGGTTCGGGGGTGGGGGATAATTTTTTTTTTTTAAAAAAAAGTTGAATTTTCTTTTACATTTTATTTTGCGTGGGAGGCCCTCGAGGTGGGGTGAAGGGGCAAGGGGTGAGGAGTGACTAAAAGAATTTATTTTTGAAACTTTAAACATGATATTTACTATAATATGGATATCCATATTTACCTATATTATCCATTGAACAACTTATTTTTACCAATTTAAAATATGAGTAAGTTGGATATTTTATCCATTTTGCTTAACTCATATTTGATCTACTCATATCTGACTCGACCCGTTCATTTGTTACTCTTAATTCTTATCAATTATGTTATGAGATTATTTTTTTAATAAAACATGTTCATTATAGAATAGTAAGACAAACTTTGGAGATTTTAAAATAATTTTTAGAATTTATGCGCATAAATTATATTCTTTGAAATTGCCAAATATTCTCTGAAAAACTTCGGCCAAAGGCAAAACTTGCCAAGAATATTTACCTAGAACATTTGCCAAGAATAACTTGACAGGAATATTTGGGAACTTTCGGCCAAATGCTTACCAAGTATTTGGAAAGTTGTGATGTTGCCAAAACACATTTGCCTAGTCTTATGGCCAAACACCAAGCTCCAATTTTTTTTCTTCAAAATTTTTCCAAAAATATTTGGGGACAAACAGCAAACTCATAATTTTACTTTTGGTCTAAATGTACTTCTCACAAGCACATAATCAAATAATAAGCCCCCAATTGTTTTTGTTGCTGCTCTGTAATCTGATTTAAATTTGGTAGCTTTATCAGAAGATGATATTGTAACTCTCTTCCAGCTTAGTAAGTTTTTGTTCCATTTTCTAAAGAAATTGAGTGTTTAAAATTGAGGGTGGTTAATTTGGTTTCGAGCTTTCTAGGATTGATAAATTTATATCAAAATATAACGAGACAGTATATTTAGACTGAAAGTACAAACAGAGGTATATTTAAACTATTTTCTATTACCAAGAGTGTAGTTAACAGTTTTCTATGTTTGATAATTGCAAAAAAAAATTAATATAAACTTTGTTATCGTAATACTAATTTAAGATGGGCACCTGTGTTCCGTGTAGCAGCTTGTCTCTCTATAGTCTTTTCTTGCAAATGAAAATTCCCTCTTTCCGCAGCAATTGCATTTAGTTTTTCCATCACTTCTTCCATCCTTTTTCCGACCTTGTGACGGAAAGGGATAGCCTTTGGATGACAACGGCCATATTTAGAGTGCAAGAATCGTGTCGCTTTAGTTTTATATTCATCCAAGATGTCATCAACTTCATATGTAGCAATATTGAGTTTCTGCAACCAGTTTTCAATTGGCTTGTCCTTGAGTTGCTTCTCCTGAGCATCTTCAAGGACAGCTTGGATTGTAGAAAACATGCTTGAAAGCCTTTCGAACTCATTTTCAAGACCGAAAAGCAATCCGAGTTCCTCTCTGAGGATGGAAGTGAGATTGTCTAACAGAAGTTGAACGACAGCTTCTGCCATACGTGGAATTCACTATTACGAATATCAGATATCACAGAATTGTTGATGAGTAAACAATGAAATATTGGTGGCTGTTGAAATGATACACAAGTTGTGATAAATACAATATTTCAGGGAAAGTACTGCACATGCCCATGGGGTCATGTCATTTATTGCTGCAGTACTTGTAGCAAGCTCACTCCATGTCTCTTATTACCCTTATTGATTGCCTACACCTGCCTGCCACCTATAGGTAGTTGAATATTTATCCACAAAAGTGCCACATTTTTTTTTGTGGTTAATGGGATGAGTAGATGAATTCCTTATAAATTTTGAAATAAATGTGGTTGTTGGAATGAAATAGAAAGCTTGACTTGATGCAGGGAGAGTGGACTTGTAATAAATACAAATTCAATTATTTCACTTGTGACTAGCTGCCCTAATTTGAATTTTTTCCTCACACACTATAGACCTACAAGGCACAATTTTCTGCACTACATGTATTTGATTTCATAAATAACTGGCGATAATATAGGTAGAAAATTCGCACATCTAGTTTTGATAAACATAGTGGATTTATATTTTAATTAGAGTAATAGTGTTTGTTGTGAGGTGATAGAAAAAGGAGATAAATAAATATCCATTAACTTTTTTCACTCCAATAAAGAATTTTTTTTTTACTTCTTTTTTCATATATAGATTTAATCTGTTGATTTTTTATTATGTTTTCTTTTTTTCAATTGAAGATTGAAAAGAAATAAGTGTATAAAACATACTTAAATTATCCTTTTTTTTAGTTTCATATCTAAATTATTAGAAGTGCGAGTTTTATACTTAAACTATCAACTATTAGTTTGAGAAACACATCTAAGAGGTATGTGTATTACACTCTCTCTTTTATTAGAAAAAAACTTGTCACATGGATAATATATGTCACATTGACAAAAATTAAACAAACTATTAATGTTAAAAGTTAAAGATTAAAGTATTAATATTCTCATCAAAAATATTATTTTTAAAAAAATAAAATTTAAATATTTTTTCACCTACTCCGCCCACCCCAAGCTGCATACCCCCTCCTTCACTACTTCTTAAAAAAATTAACATTATTTTTATTTGTAAAATAAATATAATTTTATCCCACCTATCTTACCCTCCACTCCTAATTTATTTTTATTTTTTAATAATTTTTTTTTATATATATACACATATTTTTAGAAGAAAAAAAGTTCTATTTGTGTACCGAATATAACAAAAATAAAAAATTTATTTAAAGAAATTCTTGCAATAAGTAAAAAATAATTTTCGACAAATGAAAGTGGAGAATTAGGTGGGTAAGATGGAATTACTTTTCATAAAAAATTGAAATAATATCTAAATTATTATTTGGGGGAGGGGGGAAGGGGGGAGGGGAGATGAAGTAAGATCTTTTTTAAAAAAATTTTACAAAGATTTTTTTTTTTTGAACACTAAAATAGATGGTTGGTGTGGGTGTGAGGAGAGGGGGCACGAGAGAGGAAATGATGGAATGGGATAAAAAATATTTGATATTTTATTTTATAATTTTTTTTCAAAATTGTAATACTTTTGTATTTAACTCTAATTAATATTATAATTTTTTCGTCAGGTTAGGATATTTTGTGTATGTGGAGCGTGATGTGATATTTTTTGTTAAATAAAAGAGAGTAATAAACATATCATGATGAAAGTGAAATAAAAGATAAATGTGTATTTCTTAAACTAATAAATAATAGTTTACGTATGAAACTCACATTTTCAATAGTTTAGGTATAAAACTCAAAAACTAAAATAGTTCAAGTGTGTTTTTGAAATCTCAAAAGTTAAAAAAAAAAAAAAAAAAAAAAAAAGAAACTGCTAGAGTGGGAGAACGCTTTGAAAACTAAAAAGAAGTTGAAGAGGAAGAAGACGGCTAGGGGTGGGTTGATGTTCCATTTTGGATTAAAATTATAATTTTTTCAAATATAAAAATACTCTTTTAAGTTATCCAGCACCACATGTCAAGAAAAATGTTACTTTTCAGAAAAAATTAAAAAAAAACTATTTTGAATTCTTCACGCGTTCAGAAGTGAAAAATATGTTTTTTGTCAAATTAACATTTTGTATAGAATAGCAATACATTTTGAATAATTTAAATGCTTAATAGATATGAATCTTAGTTGGAGTGTCAAAATAAAATACATGAATAACTTTAAGGAGCTGTCAATGAGTTAAGCCTAATTTAAATATTATACTCAAAAATCAGGATATTTAGGTGTATTTTCAAACAAAGGTTTAACGTGATAATTCATTAAAACTGCTAGCTAGCAAGTCTCCTACAATGTCTTTTTATTGTGGGGTTGGTTTTCCAACAAAAAAAGATGGCCTTTTGGTTGTTTTATCTTTCTTCATTGACAACAACTACTCCCCTTTAGTTGTCTCATTTAACTAATATCGTCTGTTTTTTCTTTTTTCCAACAGATATATAACAAATATTTCAATTATATATGATTCAAATATAAACATACATGAAAAAAAATAAAAAAGATGCTAAATGAGTTTGTTAGATTTTTTGTTATTTTCACAAATTAGTGATTGAAATTGTTCTTTATGATATATAAATGGAACTTATATTTCAAATTTGAGTTTCAAAAGATTGAAGCGTTCAGATTTGTTAAAATTTGACGAACAAAATAAGTTTAGACACATATGATTGGGATTTAAGACAACTTTTACATGTACTTCAAATTCAAATATTTTTTAACTGCATAACTTTGAATTGTTTCAAAAAGCAGATAAATTTGTCAAAAAAAATTATAAATAGATATAAGTTAAATAACAACCACAAGAATGGATATTTGTGTCCTTGGACTGATATTGAATGTAGTGCACATTTTATTTTCAAGAAAATGAGAAAATGGGCAGATATATCTCTTAATTTTGTGATTCGTTAGATGATGAGGATATATATGCATTATTTGTTAAACGGTAAGGTTACATATGCACTACTTTTTTGTCACGCCTTGGGAGGAGATTCAAGACGCAGCCGACACCTAAAGACTATTGCTAGTTCCTAAGCGAGCCGCTTGGCCTCATCACATTCATTCATTCATACATTTTTCAAATCAACAGAATATATAAGGAAATAAATGGGCACGTTATCATCTAGTCTCAAAAATAATATTATAAATAAAAGGGCTAGTAGAAAGAAACTAGCTCAACAAGTCTTAACATTAATATTCAACTCTAGTTTATCAAGCCTCTATCACTGTCAAGTGGTGTCAAACTCATGACTACTTCAATGTCAAACTCATGACTACTTCAATCAAAATAAAGCTAATCAAATCTAACTCTAAAACAAGATGAAATAAATATAATGAATTCTCTAAAGTAGGGGAGGCTCACCAATCAACTAAACTTCTCAAATCCTCAACGATGCGTCTGTTGACGATCTTCAAATCATGTATCTACATCCTAAAATGATGCAGTCCCAGAGGGGGACGTTAGTATGTGGAATGTACTGGTATGTAAAATAGCTAAGTAAAACCGAAACAGGTAGAATAATATAGAAATCAATCAACATATCAAATATCTATCTAAAGAAAGAATAAAGAGTAGACAAGTGACCCATCAACCAATCAACTCATCAATCAAATCAGACTCATCTCAAAGGTACTCATCTCATCCCATCTCGACTCAGAGGGACTCATCTCAACTCATGCAATTAAATAATATTATTTTTAGGAAATGATGACAAAATAATTTTATCTAAAATATAGTCTTTTAATAAAGGACAAAAAGTCCAATCGAAATCATTATATGTCAATTAGTTATAGGTTGGGTGTTTAATTATGGGATGTCTACATTGTTGCAACTCTTTCACGTTTGATGACTATCAATTTGTTTTCACGCCTATAGTAACAGTTAAAACAATATAATTATCAAAGATAAAACTTTTAGCTTTAACACATAATTCTAATCAAACTTAAATTAACTTGATTGATTCTAACATTCAACTAACTGCAATTTTGTTATCCAAATAAAACTAAGTGGTTATTTAATCTCACTCTATGAACTAATTGATAAGACTAAACCTAAAATTTAATTGAATAATCACATAAATAATATATTATACAACTCTAGAAGTAATAAACTCACAAAAACTCAAGGGAGGAAAGGTTTATGTATGAACGAGACGTTATATTGACTACTTGAGATGCACAAAATTAAACTATGAGAAAAAAAAAACAATGATCAAATATTTTCGGATATGTCCAAAGGAATACCACCGATACACATCTACAATCACTAATATAGAGATATTATGAGATTGAAAATAAAAAAGTCAAAGATTAAATATGAGAAATTCGCGGGGAGAAATCTAAAATAGAGTCTAAATATATTCTTCATAAACAAAGTCTGATTCATAAAGAAAATCTAAACTATTTAGTATTTCGTTGTCTTTGTGTAGAAATTTAATCATAGGAAATTTTCTTTATTTAATTTTTATTATGTTTATTATATGTAATATTTAATAGTATTAAAATAATAATATAACAATTAAAAAAATTATGAACAGACGATTTTGTCTAAAGAATCGTCTTAATTAATAATAAATATATAAAATAAATTATTATCTTTATAATATACTATGAAGCAGTAAATTTTCTAGGTGTTTGTTACGAGTATTCCATCCAAAAGACATAAGATGCCCAACCTTTTCGTTGTTAATGAATGAGCAAGTCGACCTTAGCCACTATAAACAACTTAAAAGCACATACAATATTTGCAACAGAAACAATAATGTACATATATACAAAACTTATCCTAATTTATTAATTTTTTTTATGAAATAAGAGGTTGTTTACAATGGATTATAATCAAATAAAAAGATAACGTAACAAAAACTTATTGAAATTTATACTTGTTTGAGACGACCATATGCTGCAAAAATAAAAGCAATAAATTAGATTTGATCGATAGAAAAATAGGAACTCTAAATTCTTATGAAAATCAAACAGAAAAATAATAATTTTACAATTTCAACTTAAGAGATGTCCATGAGATTTTATAAATAAGGTTACTTATGTTGAAACTACCCTAATTTGGGCGTCACGAAACCTATACAAGGAAGAAGTTAAAGAATCATAAACCTAAATGACAATTCAAGACGATATAGATATTTATTATGATGTATAAAATTAATATTCTTAGATTTTTCAAATAAGAAGGAAAGATTTAAATGTTCAAAATTTTAATATTAAATTGAAAAGATTTAAGAATTATAAATTATAATTTTAGCTAATTTTTAATATCAAATATTAAAAGTAAATTTTGCTTTTTACATTTTCCTTAAAAGTAAATACTTTTTTTTTTGCCTATTTTGTGGCCTTATTTTTGGACTCTTTTCTTAGCTTTTTGAAAAAACCTTAGTACCAAATATTAGCGAGTAAGAAAATTTTTACCTAATTTTTTAATGATTCTTTGGGTTATATTGCTTTGTCGTGTTTTTTTTTAAAAATACTTTTTAACCGTTTCCTTGCCCACTTTTGTAGCCTATTTTTTTGATCCTTTTTTTAACTTTTTCTTTTAAAATCCTTTTTTGTCTATAATTTTACAAGTTTTTTTTAAAGATTTAGTCTATTTTAATTGGGAGAGGATTCTTTGTATAGAAATTTAGTTTTTCCATTGATTGTTTACTATATTTATTATAGTTAATATTTAATAAAATTAACATAATAGAATATACTTGGAGAAAAATTATCTTCTCTTCTCTGTGTGATATTTTTTATGATTTTGAATTGGAAACATAAAATTAGTTTGTTTAGAAAAATTCAAATATATATTGTTATTTAAAAATTAAATTATTATTTATAGTAAGATAGATATTTCAATAATAAATACCATTAACCCAAATTTGATATAAAAAATGAATGCATTACTTACCAGAAGACAAATAATCAATTTTCATCGTCAACTCTTTTTCTTTTTCTTTTGAAAAGGTAGAGTTTATGAATTAGGTTGTGAACGCTGCAAATAAATTAAAATCAGGTTATTTAGAAAATAAATGGTCTAAAATCAGGTTATTTAGAAAATAAATGATCTAGATAGATAAGTACAAAATATGACAACATTTAAAAAATTAAATAATGAGAGATGTATAGAGCTAAAATTTCAAAAGAGAATACTACAAATTATATGTAAAATAACAATATAATTCTATTCAATTTTTAATTTATTTATTTATAAAATATAAAAGGTCTCATATATAGAAATTCAATCACCAATTCGAACACATGGAAAATTAGGAGTCTTAACATGATTAGAAGTCGTTTTTTTATTATTTCTTTCCATATATTTTAGAAGTTAATATTATAAATATAATTCAATAATAGTTTAAAGAAAATAGGTGAAAAGACAATTTTATAGATATTGAAATAATATTCTTACCTCATTAGAATTGATAAAATTCTTAGACTTCAAATAGAATTAGGATACAATATCTCAAATTTATATCAAATATTAGGATCATAACTAAACAATACTTATTTTAAAAAAATAATAAATAACAAATTTGTTAATATATATCCTTTTTCTATTTTGTTGGGATTCTTTTTTGATTTTCTATTTTTTTGCACGTTTTCGTTTCCTATTTTAAAAATACTTTTTGGACTCTTTTTAAGAAAATTTCTTTGGGGGTTTTTCTTTTCAGGTCATATGGCTATTCACACTGAAACTTGATCCAACACTTCAAAAAATTCTTACTTTTTATGTTAATATTTTAAAGTAATTTAAAATACTTTTGGGCTATTTTAATTTAATTTTGATAATTATTTATATTTTAAAATATTAATTAGAATTTTGATTAATTTAATTTTAAACTTTAATGTAGTATAATAATTCATTTTCCTTGTCTAGATATAATTATTCGCGTATGTCCAATTAGCCCACAACTTGCACCTTTATTTTTCTAGCCTATTAGACTTTGGCATGAAATGTGTATATAATTATAAAATTTAAAAATTTTTAGATTTTTTTGAAGGTTTCACTATTCATCTTCTTCTCCCACGAAGAGTTCGCCAGAGTTCCGACAACCCTTCTCCTTCTTGCCCTCACCTCGCCGGAAAATCTCCATACTCTTCTCCACCTAGCCATCACCATGACAACAAACTCTCTCTTTATCATAGCTCTCTAATTATTTTGCTATTTTTCTTATGGGTGAGCTTTGATTGCTTTGACGAGGATATGTATTTTTTTTGTATGTTTCGAGTAATACTTTGTTAAAAATCTTTTGGGTTACACTATTAAATTAAATTTCATCCAAACATGGTTAGTAACTTTTTGTTGCATACACTAGTTCAATTAATAATTTATTAATATTTTATGAGTAGTACATTTATTATTGTGGGCTTGGATAACCATTTCTTGTTTGCAGTTGTTGTTAGAATTGACTAAGAATTATTATGTTCTCTTTCATATTTTATCTTGCTTGTTAAAATTGGTCAACGATAAATCTATCTATCGGATTTCGAGCTCTCTTCTTTCAAAAGAAAGGAAAAATTTTAGTTTTGATTCATATTTGTTACATTGTAAAATTAGAAACTTTAGTTTAAGTTCAAGTACACGTTATTTATTAAACTTGGCCGATGAAGGATCTATCCATCGAATTTCGAGGTCTCTACATTCAAAAAGACGGGAAAAGTTAGTTTATATTCATATTTTTTATATGTTAAAATTCAAATTTTTGTAGTGTAAGTTCATATTCATTATATGTTAGAATCCATATCTAAATTGACCAATGACGAATCTATTTGTCGGATTTCGAGGCCTCCCCATAAAAAGACGTAATAATTCTAGTTTATTCTTTCTTTATTTATTTTCCAGTATTGTGTATATTATTTTGTGTGTTCTTATGTTATATTGTATATCTCCTCCTCAATTTGTCAAAAATGAATTCACTCGGTACCTACAATTGTGTATTCTGAAGGGTGCTAATATCTTCCTTTGAATAACATGACCCTTACTTAAATTTTTTTGGTTCGCAGACTATTTTTGTAAATAATTAATTGGTTTCGTAATCATCCTTAAAATTAGATGACGACTCCTAAATTAAATTATTTCTCTTTTAAATTTTTTTATTTAAATAATTTTTTTATTGAGTTATCATGACGTTGTGCCTCTGAGATATCAACAGTGACAACTTTTTTAGACTATGGTTTAAACCCTTTAAAGGACTCCCATTTTCTTTTTGACCTTTTCTTCCCTATTTTGTAGATGTTTTTTCTTTAGTGAATTGAGTATATTTTAGTTGAAAAATGATTCTTTTTATAAAGATTTGATAGAATTTTTTCTATTTAATTTTTATTAGTTTTATTATAATTAATATTTAATATTATTAAAACAGTAATATAATAATTGAAGAAAAAATGAAAAGACGATTTTGTCTAAAACATAGTCTTTTATTGAAGGGGAAAAAGTTCAATCAACATTATTAAGGGCCTTCACACTTTTAATATATTATAGATTATATTTAATTATATTTAGAATATTGACTTTTAAGATATATAAAAATAAGGGATAAAATAAAGACTTTTAGCTGTGAAAGACTTATATCTTTCTTATTTGGTAGATTTCTACAATCCTAATTTACCATGGGTTCTAATTAGTAGTGAATTATTTCCCTTTTATAAGTTCATAATTTAATTTAATTTTTCTATTTAATATTCGTAGTTAAACAAGGTACACGCTTTGATCACGCGCAAAGCGAGTACAACAAGATATCACTAAATATTGAAATACCAAAATAACCTTATAAAGTTGAGTTACTACAATAATATTATTAATTTATTATTAAATAATAATTTCAACTACATTTTGATTTCTTAGTTATGATATTTTAAATCCCTTTAGTTATCACTAATTATTATTACAAAAATTATTCATGGTACATTCTTTTGTAAAGACAATAACTTACGTTACTATTATCCTAATTATTAGCAAGCCTCTTCCACTAGGAATTTAATACTCTCATAGCCCCATATTAATTGAATTTGCGAGTCAGTGCACATAGATTAAGAATAATATTCAAAGATAAAATTTTAATTATACTTTCCACTATTATCCTTTGTCGAGTCATAAGTATATAATGCAATTTATCTTCTAAAAAATATAAAACTTAAATAAATGAAAGGACAAATATTGAAGAAGTTTCAAACATTCATCTTGAACTTTAAAAAAATCTCAAAAATTTAGTTATTATGGACAGAGGAAGTATTAATCCAGCTCAAAAATCAATCTACTAATCATCAGTTTTATGAGTTATGCCCCTTTAATGACTTAATCCCATTTCCCAAGTAACCATAC
>JAOTQR010076885.1:0-12647 GCA_025774065.1 Solanum ossicruentum
GAGGAAACTCTGCCGAAATTTCGGTAGAATCCTAAGTTAGGATTTGAGTGAGATTCGACTAAATAGATGTTTACGTGTCCCTAAAGGGCACGAGTCACGACCCCAGGGAGGGGTGTGACATGATGAACCCAAATGAAATTGCATAAAATTATAGGTCAAATATATAAAGGATTTGTTGAAATTCATGTAATTCATGCAATTTAACATAATTCATACATAATTAGGTAGGAAATCATGATAAACTGGATTCATGGAATTTAAGTTGAAATCATAAAACCCCTAAAAATACATTCATTGACATTAAATGAAAAAGAAGGAATTAGTTAGGCAAGGGTGAAAGGTACCTATGGATAAAGAGTCATGTACCTTGAGTGAAATTGATGAAAAAATTGGAATTAGATGGTTGAACATAGAACTCTAACCTTGGAGCATTCAATGGAGTTTAAGAGTTGAGAGACTTGGAAGAACTTGAGTTTTTTGAAGTTAGAATGAGAATGAGGCGATTAGGGTGTTGGTTGGGATGGATATAGGCAATTATAGCTTAAACAAATGTAGTTTAGGTCTTAGGATAAGAGTAAATATCAAAAATACTCATTCATTAAAATGGCCCACACAGGAACCAAAAGAGGGATCTATGGCTCATAAGCCCTTCTACGACCTGTCAAATGGGTTTCGTCTATCTATTTGCCAAAAATTTAGAAGCTTGAAATATTGGGGTCAAAACCACAATCATCAATTATGGCCCGTAATTTCTTTTACTAGTCATGGATACCCCTAATACATGGCCCCAACACTTCGCCAAATTTTACCTTCTATGAGGCCCTTGTATGTCTCGTACTTCAAACTACAACCCAACCTGCTGAATAGTAGACCAAATTTAGAAACCCCTCAATTTACCTAAGTCTAGACCTCCATCTACGACCAACTTCTATGGGTCAATAGGTGGTTTGACAACTCATATAATGAATTTATGTTTAAACTAAACTCCAAAATATTTCTAAGTATCAGGGCCATCTACCAAAACATATCTATGATGCGTACGAGCATCTATAAGCCATCTATTGCACTTGTAATCCCTGACACCAGAAACTAGATATGTACTTCTCTTTCATAATCTGACTTTCTAACTTATGGCGTATTACCCAAGTAGATTAAGTCAGTGTATGTCCAATGAAAATATCATTTGATTGAGAAAGCGACTTGAGAAACCAAGAAGAATATGTGAGACAAGTATCCGCAATTGTTCATTGATTCAGGTCTACTTTATCCTTATCTTAATTTAATTTTTCCTATTTGATCACTTGGTGTGTTCAACGATTCAGGTCTATTTTATTCTTATCTTAACTTAATTTTCTCTTTTGGATTGCTTAGGGACAAGTCATGGGTAAATCGATATTTATTGTAATGAGTTGTCCCCAACATTATAGATAGACCGATGGAGAAGGAAATTAGCACAAAAGCTCTCAAGTAGTATTTCAAAAAGTTTGAGCCTAGGTTAGACTTGGACAAAATCTTAGTAATTTAAGATCTTAGGTAATCTAGTAATGGATTGGAGGTTAATTTATAAGTTTTGATATGCAAGGCAACCTTTATGGCTTTATGAAATTTAATTCGAGCGAGTAGAACTCCAAAAATTGATCTTAGCACAAAAAGCATATTTTAGAATGTCATGGTTTGAGGGTATGTTATGAAAAAGAATTAGGAATGCAAGTTACAAAGTTTCTGGCCATAGCCCGCCACGACGAGATAGATCCCGCTTTGGCGATGCTACTATGAAGGTGTTGCCATGGTGGGACAATCACGAAATAAGTAAAAGAAAGTTCCTAATTCATTATTATTTTCTCTCACTTTATTCTTAAGAGACCAACATTGACCCTAGGGCTTATTTTCTTCAATTTTCTACTTATTTCATCTATAAAGGTAAGTTAATCCTTCCTCTAACTCGTAAATTAATTCCTAGACTGTAGAATCTAAGGGAGTTATTATAGCAAAAGATTGTGACCTGCAATTATTGATAGAGAAAAGTCCTAGTTGAGGAAGATGATCATAAAAGTGACCAAGATTAGAATTTTAATATAATTCAGATAATTTAGGTCTTTTTTTATTAATTATTGTGTTTCTTTATTGTTATAGACCAAGAACAAGGTAAGACTTTTGAAAAGGGAAAAAGTTCAGTTATGAAAACTCATTTTGGTACTAAATCAGTTAGGTATTTGATACCAACTTTTCAGTCTATCGTGATTGACCCTCATGCTAATCTTTCAGTAGAAGAACCATTACAATAATCTCAATAAGGAACTAATACAAAATAAATATTTACAGGCGTGAAAAAAATTTAAATAGCAGTCAAGGTTGATTTTTCATAAACTCAATAAAATAATTTCAAACAATTGATGTGGAATTTATATTCCCTTGGAACCTAAAAGTAAAAGTACTAAAACTCTGAAAACAGTCTAAAAAAGAGATGCAACCCCCAAATTACTGTAATAAAGTAATGTCTAAAAATCTAGAGAAAGTAGACTAAGAATCTAGATGAATACATGTCAGTCTGAGAGAGTGGGTCATCCTCGAATTTCAAAATTAGTAATCTCCTATCTCAAGTCTATCAATAGCCATCTAAAGATGTTTTGTACTCAACAAAGAAAGAGCAAGTCCAGAATCGGTATATACTGTAATAATGTACTAGTAGAATCACGTTGCTATTCCAGGATTTTATCTTATGGTATGCTATTCCATGATTTTACACATAGTATCTTCGACAGGCCTTCGAGGATTTTATCTAATGTTATATTCTATTTGAGGAATGAATTTGAGACTTGTCTTTTTATTTGTGCATTCTTATTATAGAGGCTTGTACATGTGACACCAGTTTTGGGATAGTTATAGTTTCATTTCCTTATGTCATCTATCTTATCAAACTGCTTCTATCTTCTGCTTTTACTATCATGTTGAGTTGTTTAGGATTTGAACTGACCCACCTTGGTAGGTTAGGTAAGTGCCATCATATCTAAATTTCGGATTGCGATAATAATTTTGATATATTATTAGAAGATAATCCTAAAACTATTAGTCAAGCAAAATCATGTTGAGAGCCTATAAATAGATTGAAGCAATGAACGATGAATGAAATCTATGAAAGATAATGATGTTTGGAATCTTATCAAATTACCTTTAGGATTGAAACTAATTGAATATAAATGAATTTTCAAAACCAAACATGAAAGGTAATATGAAAAGTACAAAGCTCATCTAGTCACTAAGGGATTTACTCAAAAGGAAGGCAAACATTTTAAAGAAAGTTTTTTACCTGTATCATTCATAGACGCTTTCAGAATTATTATAACAGTTGTAGCTAATTATGACTTAGAGGTACATCAAATGGGCAGTAAGATTGCATTTTGCAATGGAAATCCTGAAGAAACAAAAATACATGGTTCAACTAGAAACTTTTTAATCTGAAAATTTAAAACATTTTGTATGTTAACTTAAGAATTCCATATATGATTTAAAACAAGCATCCCATTAGTTGTATCGAAAGTTTGATCAGCTTAACCTCTTTTGATTTAAGAAAAATGATGTTGATCAATGCATATATCTCAAATTTAGCGAGAGAAAATTTATCATCCTTGTGCTATATATAGATGACATTCTAGTAAAAAGTAGTGATATAGGTTTATTTCATGAAAGCAAGAAATTTATATCTAGCAAATTTGAAATAGAAGATCTTGGTGAGAAATCCATTCTATGTATAGAGATCCATAGAGATCATACTAGAAACATACTTACATTGAAAAGGTACTAAGTAGAGTTCGCATGCAAAGTCGTGTACTGAAGATACACCTATAGTAAAAAGGTGATAAATTTGCGCCAATATCTAAATTTGGACATAAAAAAAAAAGAGATGAATAAAATTTCATGTGCATCAGTAGTGGAAAATCTTATATATGCACAAGTTTGTATGCATCAGATATAGCGTATATAGTGGGGAGGTTAGGCCGTTTAAGTTTGGCAAGCAGTAAAATGGGTTATGAGGTATCTTCAAATAACTAAAGATTATATAATAACTGCCAGAGGGTGAATCACTTAGATTCGTAGGATATTTTGATTTAGATTTTGTTGGATATCTTAATAGTAGGAGATCTACATTAGGTTAGATTTTCATGTTTGCTGGAGGAGCTATTCCTGAAATAGTGTGAAATAAATATTAATAGCTAATGAATTTGTAACCTTTTATGAAGCATCAAATTAGGGAATCTGACTAAGAAATTTTATCACGAGAATATAGATAGTTAGTGGCATAGAAAGACCACCAAAATTTGTCATGATAATAAATATGCTAAATTATATTTGAAGGACAATCGAAGATCGTCAAAGTCAAAGCACATTGACATTTAATGTTTGATTGTGAAGGAAAGAGTTTAGAATTGTATTATGTCAATTGATCATATTAGTACAAACTCGATAATTGCGAATCCACTCACGAAAGGTTTGCTGCCTAGGGTGCTTCGTGGGCATGTGGCTCATATGGGTGTTGTCACATTCGATGATGAGCCACTTTAATGGGAGTTTATATGTTATTTATGTGTTTGACATGTTAAAGTTTATTTCTTATATATACTGAAGTTTTATGCAATTTTTGAATTTTATCTGTTTATTGAGAACTATGATAATAAAGATACTAACTTTTTATTGTGATATTGCACAAAGTATATGAAAGTGATTTTGAACTGTTAAAGTCATAAAGTATTAGGATCAGTTAGAAATAGGCATGACATAGATCATTTTATATTTAATTTTCATACTTGATCTATTTCATTGGTATTGTTGATATTTATGAACATTGATGGATTTAGTTACGAATATTCACTACAAGAAAAAGGGCTTTTAGCAAACGTTTTTTAACGAAGGAAATGAATCCGGTCGTTATAAATACACTTATAATGATCAAATTTTTTTCGGTCATTAGGACAAACTTTAATTCAACATTAACAAGGGGATAATATTTGATCGTCAAAAAGCATAAAATCTCATTTTTAAAATATATTAGTTAGTGTAAGAATATGTTTTAGTTTTAATATGTCTGTAAAGAGATCAGATCAAATCATGTTATAAGTATAACAAGTGGTATTTTGTTAATCGTTCCATCATCCTGATAAGAATCTTTCATCTTTTAATTTACTTATTTCATAAAAAATAATTAACAAAAAAAATTAATATATTAATTTCTAATAACTCTATCCATCATTCTTATTATAGTCAATTATATAAAATTTTGAAATATTATAAAAACATTTATTACAATCTTTTTGGCACAATTTTTTTAACTTAAATATTTTTTTGATATAGTTTTTATATATGTTTTTATTTCGAGAGACAATTTATTCATCTTTACTGACTCTTTTAAAGATGCAAGATGAAGTAGGTCAAAACAAAAAATTGTAATGAAACAAAAAAAATTAAAAGTAGATATAATAATATAAAATATTAATTATGAGCTTATTAGATTAATTTAAGGTAGAAAAGTTATATAAATTTGGTAGTGTGTAATTTTCTCAAGAGGATAATTTTCTGAAGAGACTAGATGTTTCTCCACTTGTAAATTACCTCGATCAATAGATTTAAGAATCAGTATTCAGAAACAATATTTCTTCTAATTAAAAAAATATATATATTGTATCAACTTTTTTTTCATTATTTGTTGTGAAACCAACAGGTGTATATAAAGAAAAATCATTCATTTGAGTTAGACAAGTATAAAGTGAAATTTTACAAACAGAAAATTTAAAATGTTTTACATGACATATATTTAACTACTAATTAATTAAAAAATTGTGATCTTTTTATTATTTAAATTAAGATGATATAATTGATTTGTATCTTATAATAATTTTAATTATATTGAATTATTTGTCTTAGGTGAGTACCAATAGTATAAAAAGAAAAACTAAAATAATTCGCGGGTTCTATCCATGAAGCAATGTACAAAAAGTCAATAACTTAAAGTGCAAAATACAAAACAAATAATTTTCTATCTAGAACTAAAAAGCCAAACTTTCTTTTTATTTGGTTGTAAGAAAGAAAATAAATTTTATATTTCATTGTGGTTAATCTTTGATTTTGCGGAAAAGAAAAAAGAAGATAATAGCTATTACGAGTATTACTAATAAATGTATATGAAATATTTTATACTTGTCTTTTGACAGATCATCCAGATTGAAGAACTCATCCTCAGAGAAAGTATAAAGAAGTATAAGTAATGGAAAATGTTGAAGCACAGGAAGAGTACATTTCATATTTCAGAAATTGTTTGAAGATATTCTAGTTTTTCTTTTACTAGGAGTTAAAAAATATAATGTCATACAATTTGTATATCTATATTTTTGTAACGTTATGCAATATCATTCTTTATAGTTAACTATGAAATTTTATATGAATATAATCAATTTGTATGTTTTCATATGTGCATATATTTTTATTTTATTTTTTTTTTGTGTGTGTATGCACTTTTATTATTTGATTTGTTGTTATAATTATAGTTTTAATAACTATAGTTGAAGGGGAGCCTTGGAGTAACTGGCAAAATTGTTATCATGTGGCCAGAAGATCATGGGTTCAAACCTAGTTAACATTCTTTGACAAAAATGCAAGGTAAGGTTGCGTACAATATATCCTTATGGGTTGCTGAAAAGAGGTATAATGGTCGAATTTTTATCGTCGTTAAAGCTTTTGTTAATGATTGAATTTAATCCGATTGTTAACTTTTAATAGAGCTTTTAACAATTGGTGACGATAGAACTTTTACCAGTCGTTATTGACTAATAACGACTGAATTTATACTTTTAGTGACTAAATTTTTCCTTGTTAAAGACCTATTTTTTCTAGTGACATGTTACGAAAAATTACTTTGATCCTATATTGGTATTATCGATGCACCAGGTTATTTTGAGATATTTCAAATATGATAGCAAAAGTTTATATGTCTACAATGAAGTTTTATCTATATATGATTCTTCAAAAGTATATGCGGTTCAAGTGAGAGATTCTTAGTTGTTTTTTTAATTTGCATGGACTCATATATCAATATATTATACATAGATATGCTATCATTAAAGAAGGTTATTATATGATTTAATAAAGAATTAAAATTTTTTATCTTAAAAGTAAATATTTATTAATACGGATTTAGTTTATATAACTTGAAAATTTATATATCTTTCCTTATATCTGATGGAGTCTTATTGAAAAGATGTCATTCAAAATTTAAAAGACACTTAAACAAATTATATAAGGAATGGTCCCTAAGTCAAATACTACTTTCTTTCTTTTTTACCCCATTTCTGAGACGAAGCAAAAGTTAAGCAATATTTAGATTTAGAAGATCCTTATTTTCTTTAGTTTTTGCAAAATGAAACATGGTTAGTGCTTCTTTTATTCTTATAGAATCACCTCCGTTAATGATTTACTTGATCCTGGATGAAGTAATTCCTATTGTTCTCAGAATTTTTGAAAATGGATATTTTCTTATCAAAGTTGGAAAACTTAAATACCAACATCTCTTATTTTAATCATGGTTAACTAGTAAACTTCTTTGACTTAGAAAATTAATTAATCTACACATTTAATATTTTAAGTAATATAGATGTCACTCATCTAGATAGGAATTTGGGGAAAATGGGAAGAAGGAAAAAACGAGACAAGCCAAATCCATGTAAAGGGCAATCTAATCAACTATGGAACCTAGATTTTTAGATCCTTAGAAATTAGCTATTATGAAAGGAAAAATGATCAATCAATATTTCTAAGGACCTTAACTATAATTGCGACTGTGTAACAGTTATTAATATGTTGCAAGATTTCTGATAACTTTGTATGTGAATGTGGAAAAGCCTTTGAATTTATATGAAGTTTCTCATTGATGAGATTGGTGATGAACTATTTTACTCAGTCTAACAAGGCTGTTGAAAAATATCTTTTATTAAAAAGATTTCGAAATGCAACAATCCAATTATTACTAGCTATATATAGTAAGCCTTCATTAATTCACTGCTACTAATAAGGCTTAGCATTCAACCATATTGCAAGTAATAATTAACTGCTTACATTCATCATTTAGAGTTTGTTTTTATACCAAAAAACACCTCTGTCTTGAGTTGCTTCATCTTTTTCCACATAGATGCACGCATTTATATTCTTCCATATTGCTTTATAAACTGGGGTACTATCAAAATTGTAGTATTGTCCAAGTATTGGCCTGATAGCTTTGGTTGCCTCCACTGCATGATAATGTGGTATGGTTTGGAATAGATGATGCAAAACATGAGTAGTTGTAACGTTGTGAGAAATGTCATTTAGCCAACCAAAGTCTCTATCTATCGTACATAGAGCTCCTCTTAGCCAATCCCACTCAGACGAATCATAATGTGGCACTAATGCATGAGTGTGATTCAAAAAAGTGAATACCACTACAAGGATGTTCATAACTTCGAGGGGCGCCACATACATGCATAGAACCCAAGTGATCCCTCGTACCATAGCAACACGATACCACATATAGATGAATGCAAGCAGACCTAAATCTGAGAAGTAGATAAGTGCCCTCTCACGGTCGTTAAACATGGGACTATATGGATAATAGTGACTTGCAAAGCGATCATAAGGTCTTCCTGCGGCATTAATGGCCATGTAAGAAGGCCAGCCAACAGTGAGGGTGGTGGTAAATGCGATTACTCGTCCTAGTGTATTGTTAAGATATTTTGAGAACCATCTTAGATCGGATTTAAGCCTTGGCACGTACACTTCATCATACTCAAGGGAACCCCCGTTGGAGTGGTGACGGCGATGACTATATTTCCAAGAGAAGTAAGGCACACAAATTGAGGTGTAGAGGATAAAACCAACAGTGTCATCAATCCATTGGTAATTACTGAAGCCATGGTGGCCGCATTCATGGGCAAGGACCCATATTCCAGTGAAAATACAACCAACGGCGATCCAATAAAGAGGCCATGCTAGGTAATAATATGGGTATGGAAGGAGGTGGAAGTACTTCGCAGCAATATAGCCCAAGATAAAAGTTACTGTGACATCCCGAACAACATACGAAAGGGAACGAACGAGAGATCGCTGAAAGCAGTGGGGAGGAATGGCCTTCTTGAGTTCACTCAGTGCAAAAGGTGGCTTTGTAAGTGGCACTTTAATCGTTGGTTCAGTTTTAGTCATATTGCCACCACCTCCCATTCTAGTTTGTGAAAAGTTGTAAAAAACAAAGAAGACAGACTTTTGGAAAATGCTTCAAAGTCGACCTGTTCGAAAGTTGGGCATTACTCTCTTCTTTATAGGGGAAAAGATAGAGACGTACGAGAGGCTAATTCCCTGGGGGAGGGGATTGAAATAAGTTCAAATTGAAAATGATTCCCGGTGGGTGTTGGTGTTGACCGGTGGAGATTAAAATAAACGAACAATTATATCGAGAGACATTAAATTTAAAAAATTATAAAAAAATTAATAATTCTCCTTGTATAGTCAGTGTATAATTGTGTATAAGTAATATACATTGTATAGTGATGTATATTTTTTATAACTTTGACAAAATATGTTATATAGTCATTTATAATTTTGCTGATTCGACTATTTTTTATGTAAATAAAATATGGACTACCTTCTTTTTAAATTTTTTACTTTTTCTGTTGTATATATGTAATTTCCCCTAAAATAAATTCTAGCTGAAAGTGATTTGTCTGTTACGTAGCTAGTAGCTTTTTCTTTGAAATTTCCACACCCAGTTGGTCCAAATACTTGAAAATCTGAGGATATACGTATTATAACGTTTAGGTGGATGAAAAAAAAAATAATAATTCATCTGTTAGCCAAATTTGACATTTCTCTAGCAAGACTTCTTGTTCATTAACTACACATGATTAATATATAGTCGTTATTCCCTCCATTTTCAATTTATATGAGGTTTATCCTCGCCCTATTTTATGTGGTATTCTTTAATTTTATATAGTATTTAAAAAAAAAAACTTTTAAAACTTGTGGTTTACCTACAATCATTCTTAGATATTTGTGTTGTTGAAAATATTTTATTAAGGGTAAAAAGGAAATTTTAAAGGTAAAAAAAGGGTACTACATAAAATGAGATAGTGGGAGAAAGTAATTTAATTTTTCATGGAGTTTAAGAAAGAATTTTTTTTAAAAAAAATTGTAATCTAAAATAAGTGATAGATATTTTGTGTACTTATAAATTATTTAATTAATGATAAAATAAATATTTTAACGATAAATTATTATGAAATATATAAATGTGATATATATATATATATATATATATATATATAAAATACATTTTTGGACTGATTAGAGAAAAAGTAAGTTGACTATAAAGTAAGATAGAAGCAGTGTTACGCTACTACCTCTCTCTGTAGATGGGAGAGTTGAGCTGCTTATTCACCTTGGATTAGGGATATTTTAAGGGTTTCGTTTAGTGTTCGGCGTTGTTATGCATGTATATTTAATCGGCTACTTACCTAACGTGTATTGCTGTCTTTAGTATGTACTGATCTTCTAGTATAATAGGGAGCTTTTAGACTTATTTTACCAACATATCAATTTAAGATTCTTTATTACACATTTTAAAATTATTATTTCATATTTTATTCAAATATTTATCTCATTTACACCATGCACATATAATACTCAAAGTAAAAAATTTTCAACATATCAATTTTCTAGATCTTATGCAATTGGTATAAATCGGGTACAATTTATATACTATATCAGTTTAATGTTAATTTGTTATAACTTCTAATTAAATTGTTGTGCTATAACTTGTAATACATTATATAATGTTAAAACCCGTAATAACATATCTAATATTTATCATTTTAGCAAATCATACGAGTTTTTAATGTCAAAACATGTAATAGAACGACATATCTATTTTAGTATTTCATTTTTAAAATAATGATCTAATTTGATATAGCACGAAATTCAAAAAAAAATTAATCTTATGATACTAAATATAAATTATATCAAATATATTAAATATTTTTTAATTTTATGATCTTGTGATTTTTTAAACGGAAAGAAAGAGTATTTGACATACATTTTAATAAATTTAATTAAAATAGAATAACACAATTATAGCCCAAAAAAATATTACTGTAGCTACTATAGAGACTTTTGACTAAAGTATATTTTACTTACGTCATCATACCTCACTGTACTCATTTGATTTTTTTTATAAAGAGAAAAAAATGCAATTTGCCAGAAGACAACAAACGTTAATTATATGCCTCCTTTTTTGACTAAAGAACTGTTAGTTAGTCAAAGTGTTAGAGATATTATAATACAAATTAAAAATAGATCCTTTTTTGACTGTTTTAATATCGTCATTCTTAAATTTCATTCTAAATAAAAATGAAAGTATTAGTTGGACCGTCATTTTCATGTTGAATACCTTCTCAAAATAAAATATACTTCCTTTGTTTACTTTTATTTGTTCATTTTTATTTATCATTATTTTATTTTTTAATTAATTTAAATAAATTTGAAAATTAAATTAGTATAACTAAATTTAATATTTGAAGTCCAAAATATAAATGGTTGAAAACTATATGAAAAAATATTATAAGTTACAATTATTCTCATATTAATATGATATATATACAAATATACATCTTAAAATATTGATCAGAATTCTTATAGTTTGAACTCAATAAATAAAATTGTGACAAGACAAAATAAACGAAGTAAATAATAAATGGCTTACTTAATATAGTAAATATACACAAAATTTAACCAAACTATATTTTTAAATTTGAAATATATTTAAAAATAATAATATACTCAGCATAATTCTATAAATGAAATATGTAAAAGATAGTGAGTACCAATGTTTTAAAAGATAGGAGTATGAGAAGAGGTGTTTTACACGATAGAGATTGAGGTGTAAATCTCGAGAAACAGAGCGTAATTCTCATAGATGTGCAAGCATACATCTCATATTTCAATTCTTCAATTTTCTAAAATAAATAAAAGTTAAACTTTCGCTAACTCCATAAAAAAAATTTAAATAAATCACCAATATTACAATTATTGTTGCATATGTAACAATATAAAAATTAACAATATCTTAGATAATCTTTAAAATGAAAACATCATTCATAATCCTTTCCATCCTCAACTACTTTTTATAGTGATTATTGGTTATATATTTAAAAAAAGAAAAGACGAGGATAAAAAATGTAAGATTAATGACAAAAAATGAATAAAATTATATCAGGAACACCGAGCTACGATTATCTACAAATATTAATATGACATCATCAATTTCTATGAGAGTTGCTTTAATTTATTTGTATATTTTAGAAAACAAATACTACAACCTGAAAAGCATAATATACACTCCCTCTATTTAAAAAGAATGATCTAATTTGACTTGAAATTGAATTTAAGAAAATAAAAAAGTCTTTTAATCTTGTGATCCTAAATTAAACTTATATCAAATGTTAGGGGTGTACAGAACCAAACCGTAAATCGCACCAAACCGACAAACCGAACCAAACCGCAAAAAAAAACCGCATAGTGGTTTGGTTTGGTTTGGTTTGGTATTGACGAAAAAAAATCGACTATATTTGGTTTGGTTT
>JAOTQR010076886.1:0-12647 GCA_025774065.1 Solanum ossicruentum
GGACCCTAACCTATGATTTTGTTAATTGTTGACAGCGATCGCTTTCTTATTGGAGCATGAACATCAATAGTACCTCTTCATAACTCAAATCCTATTCAATGTTCACATACAAAGGAACTATGGAGTTTGGCTCACCTATGAATTTCCTCAACATCGACACATGGAAAATCAGATGGAGAAAATGCATCTCATTAGGTAGATCCAACTCATATGCCACTTTTCCCACTCATCTGATTACTTTGTAAGTCCCTGCATACATAGGGCTTAATTTCCCTTTTTTACCAAACCAGATCACACCTTTCATAGGAGACACCTTCAAATACACCCAATTATCGACTTGGAACTCAAGGTCCCTTCACTTAACATCGGAGTAGGACATTTGTGGGCTTTAAGCCCTTTGCAACTTTTCCCTTGTGCTTTAGTTTTCACCATAGCATTGATCACTAAGATGGTCTTATTAATGCTATTTCACTGACTTCAAACCACCCAATAGGCAATCTACTTTGTCTACCATACAATGCTTAAAATAGTACCATCCTAATATTTGTATGGAAGCTATTATTATCGAAAAACTCAATAAGTGGCAAATCCTCATCCCAACATCCCTTAAACTCTAACACACAAGCTCTTAACATGTCCTCCAATGTTTGAATAGTCCTTTCATCTTGCCCATTGATTTGGGGATTAAAAGAGGTACTCAACTTCACCTTAATGTCAAGTCCTTTTTGGAAAGACATACAAAAGTGTGAGATAAATTGGCCACCATGAGCCGATAAGATGGACAATGGAATCCAATGCAGCCTCACCAATTATCGAATATACAAATGAGTATAATTTTTGACACTGAATGTATTCTTGATCGATAATATGTGAGCTAATTTTGTCATGCAGTCAACTATCACCCATATAGAGTCATAATGCTTTTTGATCTTTGGCAACCCCACTATGAAATCCATGTTGATCTCCTCCCACTTTCAATTAGGAATGTCAATGTCTTGGTATAAGCCACCCGGTCTTTAGTAACATACTTTGACTTATTGGCAATTAGCACAATCAGACAAAAATTGGGCAATGTTTTTATTTATCCCATTCCACCTATAGATCTCATGCAAGTCTATATGCATCTTTATAGTGTCGGGGTGAAGAGAATATGAAGAGCTATGAGCTTCCTGCAAAATTAAACTCTTTAACTCACCATAATTAGGTACTTACAACCTCCCCTAATATCAGAGTACACCATTTCCACCTTGTGGGAAAACCTCTATCTTCTCGTCCCTTACCAAGGATTTCAACTCAACTAAGGTAGGATCAAGATCTTTCTTGGACTTAACCTTCTCAATCAAAGAAGAGTCATACTCATGATGAACCATTACACCACTATCTCTGATCTCGTTTAATTTGACTCCCAATTTTGCCAACCTATGAACATCTTTGTCCAATTCCCTTTTCCTATCATCTTCAAGATGAGTCACACAACCTATGGAAACTCTACTAAGGTCGTCGCTATTACATTGACTTTTCCCAAGTGATACTTCACACTCATGAAATAATACATAAGTAGCTTCAACTACCTCAATTGCTTTAAGTTGAGATCTTTTTGGATAAATACATGTTCGAGGCTCTTGCAGTCAGCGAAGACATCTACATGTTCTCCATACAAGTAATGTCGCCAAATCTTCAAAAGGCAAACACCACCACCGCAAGCTTAAGATCATGACTTGGGTAATTCTTCTCATGCACTTTCAATTTCCTCTAAGCATAAGCAATCGCCTTACTATTTTGGATTAGCACATATCCAAACCCAATTATTGAAGCATCACAATACACAACAGACCCATCATTCCCTTCCGGCAATGTCAATATTGGAGCTAAAGTTGGTCAATCCTTCAATTTTAGAAGCTTTTCTCACACTCATTCATGCACACAACTTCACTTTCCTTTCATTCAAATTAGTGAGTGGGGATGAAATGAAAGAATATTCTTTCAAAAACCTTCTATAGTAACCGGCTAGGCCCAAGAAACTCTTTATGTCGGTAGAGAGTCAATGGACTTGGCTAATTTTTCACCTCTCCGATCTTTTTGGGATAAACTTTAATACCATCACGTGATACCACATGCCTATGGAAGGCCATCTCATCTAGCCAAAGCTCACATTATCAATTTTTTATAAAGCTTTTCTCCCCTAGGGTTTGCAACACCACCCTTAAATGCTCTATGTGCTCTTTCTCACTTCGGGAATAGATTAGAATGTCATCAATGAACACCATGATGAATATGTCAAGGTAGTTCTTGAACATCCTATTCATAAGGTCCATGAATATTGTCGGGGCATTAGTGAGACTGAATGACATCACTATGAACTCAAAGTGACCATACCTAGTATGAAACGTCCATACGAATGCCACTTTCCCTCACCCTCAATCAGTAATACCCGAAACTCAAGCCAACTTTGGAGAAGTGTGTAGCCCCGTGCAATTGATCAAACAAATCATCTATTCTCAAAAGCGGACACTTGTTCTTGATGGTGACCTTGTTAAGTTGCTAGTAGTTTATACACATATGGAGCGACCCATCCTTTTTCCCTACAAATAAAACTGAAGCACCCCATGGAGACCAGCTAGGTCTAATAAAACCCTTTATAACAAATCTTTTAACTGCTCCTTTAGCTCCTTCTACTACGCTGGAGCCATTCTATATGTAGGGATTTACATAGGTTGAGTGTCGAGTAGGAGATCTTTGTGAAAGTCTATTTTTCTTTTAGGAGGAACATCTAGTAACTCATCCGTAAAGAGATCAAGAAACTCATTCACAGAAGGGACCCACTCAAAGGGAAGAAACTTTAGAAGTAACATCTTTGACTCTTATTAGGTATTAGAAGCATCCTTTGGAAATCATTTTCTGAGATTTTAAGAAAGAAAAGAACTGACCCCTATATGATGAGTTACTGTCACGACCCGGCCCCAGTCATGATGGTACCTGCTAGGTACCACCTATAGATTAGCCAATTACCCAACACCCAGGGTACCTATCCTAGCTTTCTAGTCCAAACCATAACCAATATGACAATATACATAACCAAAACCTACCTAGAACTTGGAAGTCAACCGTACAGAGAGCTATAATAGACAGAAGGACATATCATATATATATATATCAATAATCATAATAATATACAAAATTAGAGAGCCTCTACAAACATATAACACTACTATACAAGGTCAATGTCTGGATACAAAAGATAGCCATCAACAGGAAGGAGAGTTCTAAGAAACTAGATCTATCGGTGCTCACCAAAAGTCTCTTGAGCGCTCTCGAAGTTCCCCAACTTAGCTACAATGACCCATACTTGGACTTGCACTATGGAAGATGCAGAAGCAGGGTGAATTTAAGAAAATGCACCTAGAAGGCATCATCAGCCGACCAAATGAAACAGTAAACATATTTAAAGCCTAAGTACAAAGAGAACTGTAGCAATATAGCAAAATGAACTCAGATCAATGCAAAGGCATGTCTGAAAAGTCTCAAACAAACACTGAGCCAACCAAGGAGATGAGCAATGATAACTGAACCAACTCAAGTGATGACCATGATAACCTAAATCGACCCAAGTGATGAAAATCGATACCACAGATGAAAACTACATAGGCTCATACCATAACAACCCCCAACTGAGGTATAGTGTTGTACACAGATGCAACGCCTTAGTATCTATGTTTGTACATTAACTGAGCCCCTATAAGCCTAGGTGGTACACCCCCACCGAATAATAATGCTTAAAAATCATCACAGAATTCCTTAGAACCATCACGAAATCCCGCAGAACAATCATAGAATCCTATAGAACCATCATAGAGCCAAGCATTCCATATCATCAAAATAAGGGTCAGTTGTATGTTGGAGTAAGACCTTAGTTATAAGCCTGAACGTCCCATGAACGCCCATCATCCTAGGTGGTACACCCACACACAATGAGGGTGTGAATAGGTGTGTGGATCTATGAGTAATAAATCACGGGTAAGTTACATAACATTTGGATCCTTGACCCTAGACTTTCACATTGACCTGATAAAAAATATACATATGTAATGGTGGGATGTATCCCTCGTGCGAGAAAGAATCTCCCTTGCATGAGCAAGTGTGTCTCAACACAGAATATCAATCACGGGGCCTCGCCCCCAAACGTAATCAATGGGGTCCACAACCTATAATTAATCAGGTCTCAAACCAAGACAATCGGTGTATCATATCTCTCTGTGAACAAATACCAGTGTCTTAAACTCAAAATATAACCAATAGGGGCCCCGAAAACTTAGTCAGCGCTTGGTCCTCTAAATCTACACCCACTTCCTTGATTCTCAGTCACAGCCACCGAGATTCAGACTGCAAGGAACATTACCCAAGACCCAGTCTGTTGGACATGAAAATCAGTGCATAACGGCGATTGGAAGCATCATCTAGGATGAGGTGTCAAATGGTCACTCACCCAACCAGTATATCCAGATCCAAAACTCCAAAGTCATGTCATGCCCAAAGTAAACGTAGGCAACAACAAGCATGTTGTGCCCAGAGTGAACCTAGGCAATGACCTCACAACCCAAGTATCCCACAATTTCAATCAAACCCATAATCACAATCACCACCACTCTCAGATACCCTAGCATCAAATGAAATGGATGAACATATAACAACAGTCAGCAGTACACCAAATTATATACGTCATGGATCACTTCAGAATCATGCCTCACTGATGTCGCCTAAGTTACACCTCGATTTAGAGGATAAAGTGATCGTAGTCAAGATATAAAACCTAAACAAGGTTTGGGTCGAACCCAAGGGAATACGTACACTCAAAGGAAATTCATCAATAAGTAATTCAAGTAATTAACCAATTCAATTTCCCAAAGGGGGGTTTGCAATGTTCGACAAGAAAATAAACTAAATAACTATCATAAGAGACAATCAATAATGTAGAGAAACTAAGGTATTGTGTTCCCCATGATTCCTCAACTTAGTAGCCCCGGATAAACCAATTCATATCTAGTATATAGCATGCAGGACGGTAATTTAAGTTCACCAAACCCTTTATCCAGGTGAGAGGTAAATTTCACTATGTGACTTGGCCCATCTCCATAGTGTGCAATACTAACCATTACCTATAAGTCCCATCTAACCTCACCTTGGCCCAGTTTGGTTGATTAGATGAGAACACATTATCGAATCCTGTTAATCAATCTCTTTTCCTATTCATTACTACCTTGATCGAGAAAGTAACACTAGGCAGGTTTAATGTTGGCCACCATTAGAAAACATGCAAGGCGAAGAGAATTGATGAATACATGCATATATCCAATCAAAGAATTGTAAAATATCCGAGTTTACTTTATTAAATGTTCATGGTTCCCACAACCTATGTTGTGGATTTAGCTACTCATGCTATGGGTAGATGTAGAAATTATGAATCGAGAAAATATAATTAAACACTTACCTAATTGAATTGTGAATCAAGTAAATCCAAAATTGATTGAGAATCACATGATTGAAGATCAAATTAATTTACAAGTTTATTCTCCTCCAAGTATTGAGGTCTCCAAGTACAAAACCCCAAAAGTATTCCGTAATGATGTTCTATACTATATTGTACTAAAAATAACCTAAAAGTACTATTTAAAGTAATTACAATTTAGTCCTTAAAAATAGAAAAAGTGGTCAGCGAACTCTACGAAAGGTACTTATGACTTGTAGTGTCTTCTACGAGTCATAATCGGGGTCTCGTATTTAGCTCTTGAGATCTTGGACTTGTCTTCTATGAACCATCTTCACGGCTCATAAACTAATTTATGACACATACTTCGTACTCATAGGCTTTAACTGCTTCAACTCATTCCTCTCTCAAATCTTCACGAAACCTATTTATATGATTCGTAGAATGCTCTATGACTCGTATAGAGGTCTCACAGACTTGAACTTCAGATCTCACCATTCATTGGAATTTATCATGAAACTACCTCTACGACCTTTAGACTGCTCTACGACTCATACAGGTCTCGTAAATCACCAAAATCCAGTAAACTCTGTAATTCTTCCAGAAAGTCATGCCAACCTGCTTTCCAACAAAATTAACACAAAACACATAAAAACCATAAATGTTGCATTGGGAGCACACAAAATCCTATATTTTAGGCATCAAAAGTGTTGTATTTTGACAACACATCAATGCCCTCAACATAAAATTGTTGCTTTTTCTCAAGCAATGACTCAATCTATATTGACAATACAGTGACACACAGACCTCAACTCAATAGCATACATCACATACAATTCAAACTCAGGTACCTACACCAACTTTTTAGAAAAAAGATTAGATAGCTATTTAGCAAACTAAAGCACATTAGTGCATGTGAAAACACAACTATGACAAGCAAAAGAATATCAACAGTCCACAATAACTGAATAAGTCAAATGCTGACAATGCAATCCACAATTACTAAATTAGTCAAATATTGACAATGCAATGCAAGTGCCCTCATAGAAAGAAGTCTTACTTTTTACACTCACCGATTTAATATTTAGCTTTGGGACAATGCAAAAATACTCACCCTCACAAAAGATATTCATGCATGATGACTAATACCATAGGCTTGCCCCTATACTCATTACTTACACCTTCAACTAACTAGACTACGATCACTTTAGGACTTTATCGGCTTGTAACGTAGGCTCAGGGGGCTTGGTATGATATTTTGGAAAAATAGTGACTAATGGCCCTCCTTGAAACTGCGATTTTCCACTCTTTTGCCTCTCCAACTTTGTCATTTTAACTTCATTCTCCTTTTTTCCTTATTTAATCTTTTACAGGTGCTATCTTGTCCCTTTTTTTTCCTTATTTTTGCTTTTCATTTTTCTTTTTGGCTCAATCTAAGGAATCTTTCATTTTTCTTACACCCAGTACATATTTTTTCATCTTTTTCTCCCCATTACTAACTCACCTCCTTATTTTTGTGCTTCTCCTTTACATCAGCCACCCTAAACTTATGCTTTTACGCTATAGTAAAGTACATAATATCTATTCCCCGAACCAGGGCCACTTTTAGTAGCCACACTTAACTTAGGCTTTTTGCCTCAGTAAAGGTTCACAATGCTCAAGGAAAGACCAGGGCCAATTTTAAGGTTTTTCACTAGACAAGGTTGGGCTATTAGGTGTTTAGAAAGAATTGGTACATGTAAGGCTCAAATATTTGGAACAAGGGATAAAACTTCATTTGGTTGGTCATTTTAGGTTAAAGTGGACTAATTAAAGAACAAAGGCCTAAGATCTCTTCCTAATCCGTTTAATCTACAATCTAGCTTAGAGTAACAAGGCAAGTTCTGAATTAGCAAAAAATACATGAATTTGGCAAAGTAAGCTCACACTCACATGGCATTGCACACATTATCAACTAGAAATTCACATATCATGCTTCACATCTCAAATTACCCTTACTTATTAGAGCAGATATTGCCAAACACCTAAACATGCATGGTTTCCATCTAACTACTAATCAAAAATTTGTTGTGGGTACCATTTTTCCAAACAATACATAAAAACATGTTATATGCTATAAGTTTTAGTACTATATGCTACAAATATTATCTAAACATCCTAAACATGCCAGTTCAACAAAAATTAAATATTCATGAGGAAAAAGAACACAGGCAAGAAAACCTCGAGATCAAAATTTGGGGTAGTTATGGATCATAAGCTACTCAGACTTCTCTAAGGTCCATAACTATTCATAATCCATTGAAAAAGATATTCATTGTTCCTAATGCACAAAATCAAGTAAAAATAGAATGTAAGGGGTAGAAAAACATATCTTGGTGCCTATGCACCATTCTCGGGATGTGTTTGGCCGCTCTCTCCCAGCAGGGTAGTCTTCTCAGCTTTCATACTCTATCTGGAGGGGTCAATACCTCTCAACCAATCATGCTCACGAGATAGTCGCATCTCCTTCTCGTGCCTCGATGTCCTCAAGGCTAGCTCGAGATCCTCCTTGTCACCCTCTGAGATCTTTGCACATATATTTCTCCACTCTAGCTTTGCGTTTGTGCAAAGTCTTTTCATAAGGAAAGTCCCTGTAGGCTCCTCAGAGGCAAATAAATCAAACATCAACATGGAAGATGTCTCATTTGGTAATGTAACTAAATTAAACAACGGCACCAGACATGTCATCTATGGTAATATGACCGGTGCCTCTAGTGATGTTGTAAGTCAGCCCTAAGCATCTAGATCTTTGTCTACAAGGCTGACAAATCAGAAGGTTGGGCCTCTGCCAATTTCTTCTAAACCCTTTCCTCGAAGGCATCGATGCCGGCATCCATCATAGAAATACGATCCTGAGTAGTGGAAAGTGAATACTTGGCTCCGCTCCTCTAAGATTGAGATAGTCTGCCATACCCACGGCCTAATCTAGTGAAAGAGCTGAGTCAAATTAGACTCAACATTTGATAATCTCCACGCCATGGCCTGAATAGAAAAGGCGGACACATAGACCATGCCTTGTGTAGGAATATATGATGTAGTAGACTCTGGTGTGGTAGTAATTGTAATAGGACCCCTCTAAATGAATATCTTAGGTTGCGGGGGTCTCTCTTCTGAAGTAACAGCAGCAGTAGTAGTTGGGGCAGTCATGGAACCCTCAGGTGGTTGCACCGAGGCAAACATCTGTGGTGGTGGTGGAGGTTGTGCTCGCCGAATTGCCACCTGATTCTCATCAACCCTGATCAGGCTAGCTCAAAAGTATGCTAGGCCTCAACTAACTAGTCCATCTAGTGCAAAATCTCCACCTGAGACTCTAAGCAAAGTTTGTAGATCAAACATGGGAACAGGATGGAGGTGGCCCTCTTTAGAGTTGACTCATATATTTTCTCTGCTATGAGTCGGGCCCAATCAATGTCATAGTCAGCCAAGAAGCTGGCAACCAATACCGCACGCTCTGGCATATGTGTATTATCTACCAAGGTTGGCCTAATGTATGATCAAAAAATGGCCCAGAGAACTTGGCGGGGAAGGAAAGTGAAGCCTTGACGATTGGCTCCATATGGGTGGTGACCCAAGTAGGCTCTGTACCCTATTCTGCAATATGACTAGCCAGCCATCTCAAAAGTGAGGTCCTATACTCAGGATACTTCATAATAACAGGTTCCGCGCCAGCCCCAACCTATGGTCAAACTCTGTAGTGGATCTGAGGGCATGGTACTGGAGACCAAAAAGCATGCGGCGGATGGTCTTCTCAGAAATGTGAACCCGCTAGCCTCTCACTATTATCTCTATCAACCTGGGATATGTGAGAGGTTTCTTCCCCTTGGGAAGACTGTGCTGAATGATGGTTGCGTACACTGCATAAAACCCTCACCAAAACTAGGGAGTATCGACCAAGAGCCTCTATCAACCACATCAACCAATATAGTATCATCATGTCCTGTAGGTATGGAACATGGCTCACTCCATCATCAATGACCCTAGGCTCCTCATAGATGGAATGGGTCGGCTTGCCCCTCTTTGGGCTACTTACCCTCTTAGAATATAGACTTCATACCCTCAATGCATGTTCGCGCTCCAATAAAAAGCGGTCGTAGTCAGTAATAAACCTAACCAGAGGTTAGAGTCGAATCCACAGGGAATACAGGGCTTGACAAGTTGATCCGCTAATAATCATTTCAAGTATTAATCACTATATTCTTTAAAATGGGGGGTGTTTATTCACGGTGAAGAATAAAAATAAACACTACGCTAATTATGCAAGAAGATAATCAAATTGAGGGATAAGTTGGTAATAGTGTTCCCCATGCTTCGTTGACTCAATTACCCTAGACAACATGACTCTAATTAGGAATTTGCATGCAAGATTCTAACTTTGGTTCTTCCAGCCTTCTTGTGAAGGTGAAGGTCTAATTTTACCATGGCACTTGGTTGGCAACCATGGCACGCCAACTAACCATTACCCATTGTCCTAGTTAACCTTCCCTTGGTCAGGTTTGATTTATTAGACAAGAACACATAAATTGAATCCTGTCATTTACTTTCTTTTTCCTATTCATCACTACCTTGATCGAGATCATGATAGTAGGCAGGATTTGGTGTTGGACAACACCAAAAATTAATCAAAACAAAGGAAAATAAACAATACATGCAAAACCCTAATCAAAGAAATGCACAAAGTATAGGTTATTTCAAGTCAACTACTCATGGTTCTCAAAATCTCAAGTTGCGGATGCTTAGCTGCTCATGGATAAGGAAAAATCAACAATAATGAATAAGAGAGACATAGTTGAGAGTTTACCCAAAATAATAAAAAGCAACACCTTCAAGTTAAAAACAATAATTTTGGATTATTGGCAAATGAGTATAATGTGGGTTTTCAATCCCCTAAAAGTGAGTCTTCAAATTGAAAGATAAAAATCAACTCTAAACCCTAACAATGATAATAGAATATTCACAAGTATCTCTGAATGTCGAATCTTGCTAAAAAAAATATAACATTATCTATTTATACTAGTTACAAAAATACTCTAAAAATTAAATATAAAATATAGCTTGTAGCTTACGTCTCACAGATACGACTCATAGGGTGACCTATGAGTCATAATTGGGGTTTCATAATCATCATTAGGTATTTTGTACTTGACTGTTATGACCTACTGTTACAAGTCGTTGCTTGGACTATGACTCATATTATCTTCTCGTAGTCTAGGCTTTTAGTTCTTGGTCCAAACTTTTGGCTCACTGTTCCTTGCTACGACCCCTTCTATATGAGTTGTAGTGCAACCTACGACTCGTAGGATGGCCTTGTATGGCTAACCTCCACTTCTCAGACTTTTTATTTTTCTCTATGGAACTTGCTACGAAAGGCATCATAGGACTCGTAGCATGAGCCATGACTCATCGGATGGCTCGTAGGACCTGACTTGATCAAAATTTGCACTTTTCTTCCCAAAATCATGCCCACCTATATTTTCTATACAACACGAAAACCATAAGAAGTCTCATTAAGAACTTGCAAAATTCCTTATTTTAGGGATCAAATGTGTTGTATTCCGACAGCAAATCAACTCCCTCAACTTAGAACTGTTGCCTGTCCTCAAGTGATGACTCAATCTAAGCATATAATAAGAAACACATAGATACTACTCTAATGGCATATACATCACTTAACTCCAATTCGGGTACCCAACTCTCATTTTCAAAACTTGATTACGAAGCTACTAGGCAAACCTAAACACAAGGATGCATCCGACAATACAACTATGACAAGTGAAGAAGTATCAACAATCCATAATCACTGAACTAGTCATATGCCAATCATGCAGTGCAAATGCCCTCACAGAAAAAAGTCCCTATATTACACTCAAAAAGCAATCGAAGTTCGAAGACTATGTAAGAATTCTCACTCTCACAAATGAAATTCATACATTATTTCTAACACCATAGGCTTGCCCATATACTCATACTCCATACTATTGATTAGTTGGATTTGGATCACTTTAGAGCTTAATAGGCTTGTAATATAGGCTCATTGGTTTTGGTATGACATTTTAGGTAAATAGTGACTAAAAGGTATCCTTGAACCAGGTTTTCAATACTTTTACCTCCACAACTCAACCATTTTCATTATATACCCCCTCATTCTTCCTTTTCAAGCTTTTACAGGTTTTTCACTTTTCAACTATGGCTTATTTTTGAACTCATTTTGCTCTTTTTCTCAATCCAAGGCACTTTTCTATTCTTTTTCTCTTACCCAACACATGATTTTTCTTTTCTTTCTTTCTTTCCCTACTAACCACCTTATTTTATTACTTTACCAAATTAAGGGTCAGCCTCAACTTAGGTTTTTAGTCTAAGGTGAAGTACACAATATCAATTCCCTAAACCAGGGCCACTATTTGTAGCTACCCTCAACTTAGGCTTTTTGCCTCAATCAAGGTTCACATGTTCAAGGATAGACCAAGGCCAATATCAAGGTAGTTCACAAAACAAGGCTAGGCTAGCTAAGTGTCAAGAAAAAAAGGTACATGTAAATCTCAAACATTTGGAACAAGGGATCAACTATCATATTTGGTCGGTCATTTAGGAAAAAGTGAGCTCACTAAAGTAACAAAGGCCTAAGATCCTTTCCCAATCAACCACATCTCCAGTCCAATTTGATAGTAACAAGGCAAGTTCTGAGTCAATACACAATGCATGAATAATACAAAGTAAGCTCACTCTCATGGAATCGCATACATAATCAATCAAAGACTCACAGGTCATGCTTCAAACATCCACATGCCTTCCCATTATCAGAACAAACATTGCCAAATAATCATATGCAAGATTACAATAGTAACAAACAATCCCAAAAAAATTTGAGGGTACCCAATTTTTCAAAACATTCACAAAATCATTCAAGATTATACACATGCCAAAAGATAATAATCACTATATATCTAAAATTATCTACACTAAATAAACATACTGGTTTAATAGAAATTTAAACATCCACAAGGAAAAAGAAACATGGCAAGAAAACTTTGGGATCAAAAATAGTGAAAGTTATAGACTTGAGGCTACTTAGACTTCACCCTAATCCATAATTTCCCACAACCCACTAAAAGAAATACATTTTCCTCAA
>JAOTQR010076887.1:0-12647 GCA_025774065.1 Solanum ossicruentum
ATTGGGAAACTCAGGTTAGCATGTGTCTAGGTGTCCCTATCGGGCACTGGTCACGACCCTAGGATGGGGTGTGACAGGAATATTATGGACGAAAGTTTTGCTTTCTCTTTGAACGTTTCTGGAAATTTTTACATATATATCCTCTCTTGACCGACTTGCCACATGTTACTTACACAGTGGGTCATATCGGCCGCCCTTTTAATTTTCAGCAACTGCTCACACTTATTTTCAATGCTCCAGCCTCATCCGGAGTTGGAAAAATACAATCCATATATGAAATCTAATCAGAAGTAACATATCAAACTCAACAGTGTAGTCAAAATTCTCATCGGATGCAATTATATTCTAATATGGGTCCCATTTCTCAATATAAAATCTACTGAAGCAACCAAAATACACTTGGAAACCTTGGAAACTGAACAAAGGTCCTTCTAGACCAAACTCGATATTGCAAATCCAACAATGCAGTCAGAATTTCCACTTGAGCATGTTTACCAAGGACGTTGACTAAAGTCAACTATTGACCCATTTCAACAGCTAAATTTACAAAACTCGATATAATTGCACCAAGCATTCTCCTTGCCTAATTTGGCCATTTCGGAGCTAATGGAACCGTTAGAATTCTGCTTCGAAACTTTATTAGGACTTTACTTAGAAATTCTTTTTACAATTATAATCTGTCTTTTAACTCGAAAAGTTGTATAATTGTCGAATGATTCACCCAACGATCGGACAATTAGCGTCAATAAGTCACAAATAGCCCGCAATCACTATGCAAATGCTCAAACTGAAAAAATATTCATGGAATCATATAAATGACCTGAAGGGTCATTGCAACAATATCATAAAATGATTAAAAAAGATTATTAAAAAAAGATAATTTGTCAATTCTAATTAAAAAAATGAATGACTTGAATATGAAATATGAAGCTAATAATACTAAAACAAATAACTTGTAACTAAAATATAATATAAGCTAAAATTCAAATTAAAAAAGTTAATATAATTCTCTTATATCAAATATCAACATAGTGTATATATCTATGATTCAAAAGAAAAGTATAACGTAAGCTTATAATATTATTCAACAATGAATTCTACTTTGATTTAGAAATTAGAATACTAATAGAATTATATTGAAAGAAAAAATAAACATAAATAAATAAAAAATCGATGATACGAACAATTCATGCAATTACAAAAAGTAAAAGGTTGGGAAATAAGATGGATATGAAATATACATAATATAAAATAAAAAAATTAAAATATTTTTAAAAAAATAATAGATGTAAAAAAAATTAGAAAAAAAAAATAGAAATAGAAATAAAAGGAAGAAATTTAAAAATAATCAACTTGTAATCATACCATGTAATTATTAACAATTCATAGCTTCTCCCTGAGAATTGAAGTGTAATTACTCTTTGTCAATTACACCCCATACCACTGACCAACCAAAATGTCAAAATGTATAAGTACATCCAATTACACTAAATCCACCAAGGTTGTAAAAATCTTTTGCATTCAATATTATCATTATTATTACTTAAAAATGCTAATTTATTTTGTGTTTTCCTGTTTTGAATGAAGTACGTGGTTTTGGGACCATTGGTGGTTCATAGCACATAATCATTCTTCATGAGCAAAGATGAAAGCAAGAGGGATGTTGCATACTTGCTCATACTCCCACTTATGTTCTCGAGGTTGATACACTACAAATATGGATAACCCTGTGTCTCTACAGAATAACCAAAGGTGGTAATCGAATTGTTGATAAAAACATCGAATTTGATTAAATTGACATTGAAAGAAACTGGTACGTTCCATACTCGATCCCTTTTTATTTCATTGGGATTTGTAACTACAATAAAATATCATTACATTCAAAGTCGTTAATGTCTTGAGCGTCACTTTTGGTCAGAAGTAGTCATATTAATTATTGCTTCTAAATCAAATAAAGTATCTCATCTTTTCTATTGGTTATCATTTGAGGCTTTATCAGACTTATTAATAAAAATATTGGACGCCACTAATCGTAATAGTTGTTTGAGTAAATTAACCTTATATCTTTCTTAAAGTGATTACATGTTTTGTTTGAGTAGTAATAATGGAATTGAAATAGATAACTAATGCTTTCTTGCTTTTCTAAAATACTTTTTATTGTATATTTTAGACTTGCTCTTTTGGCTAAAGTAAAAAAATAACGAAGAATGAGAGAGTAAACTTTAACTGAATTAAGTATTAAAATTTTATTCATTGAGTAGTTTGTGATCTCATAATTGGGACAAATTAATGCTATGTCTAGAAATGAATTTTGTTGTTATTCTAATTTTGTTATTCTTAAGCTAAAGATTTAATCATGATCTTTTTTCATGATTAAAACAAGATATCCTTCTATGAATGTTAGTTTGTATTGATTTCAGATAACTTTAAACATCTCAAAAGCATTTTTCAGTGTTCATACTTCTTATGTTTCAACATATGAAGCTAGCTAATCATAAACAAGACAAAGAGGGATATTTTTTTCATCATGGATACTTAGATTCATTGAGAAAAATTCTACCTTAATTTTCAATAGACTGGTCACTAAGGTTAGGCTTCATCATAATTACGATTTTTTTCTCCATCATAGTGCAACAAAACAACCGCCAAAGATTTATCCACACCTGCAATTCCTCCTACACTCACAAAAGTTTCATCAATCACATCAATGACTGGCACCACTTAAATATCACTTAGTTATTTCATCGACTTACAAATATTAAAAGTTCATTCCCTATCATTCACTTAAAATTTCAGCGCACCACTTTCAATATCTACCAAAGCTCTTCTGATAGGCAAGAATGATCTTCTCAAAATAATTAGGATCTCACATCCAATTCACAATCTAAAATCAAAAAATCGACTAAAAATATAAATTTATCCGCCTTTATCATAAAGGATTTCTATATATATTTTAATGGACTAATCAACCATTAAGAGCCTCATCGTAGTTGGTTTTAGAGTACCCAACCCAAGTTCTTTGAATATAGCGAGGGGAGTTAAGTTGATGCTTATCCCAAGATCACAGAACACATTTTCAAATTGGAACATCCCAAATGCACCCAAATCTTTATTCTTGACCACTAAATTTCTAGATATTATTGCACTGCAATGATGCGATATCTCCATGATTTCAAAATCTGTGGTCCACTTCTTTGTCACAAAGATCCTTCGTATATTTAGCATAAGTAGGAATTTCAAGAAAAGTTTTAACCAAAGAAATATTTACTAAAAGAATTTCGAACATCGACAAGAATTTCTTGAACTTCACATCTTCTTCATTCTTCTTTAGCCTTTCAGAAAATGGAGGAGTAATTTTAATATGAGGAGTATTATTGTTTTATAGATTCACTCTACTCGAGAGAGTATGTACATCTCATAATTTTAAACCATAATCACTCCTAAAATTCACATCATAACCATTAGATGGAACTACCTTTGGTTCATCATCATTCATATCAACCGGCAAGTCATCATCAAGAATTACCGAAACCCTGCCTCTGCTTTTAATGACAAGATAGTCATTTTGCACATCCTTCATAACCACTTTTTTACTTCTTGTCACGACCATCATATATTAAGCATTATCTTTGTTAGGGTTCACGATGGTGTCTGTAATTCACCTTTTTGTCAGGGTTCAAGTGGATTGAAATTTGCCTCATTTGTGCTTCAAGTTTCTTGATAGAAACTCAGTGAGAAGTGACAGTCTAATTTAGAAGAGAAATCAAATTTCATTTCTTTGATAACCATGTCAGAAACTTCACCTCCTTGAGAATTCGAACGAGCATATTCTTAATCTGAAAATTTTCAGGGTCAACATTGGTGTCTTTTATCATTTGTATACCATGAGGAGGAATATTGTTCTCTTTAACCTTCTCTTTCATGACCTAAAATCCGAGTATGATGGCACTCACCTAACCCACCATGGCAAGTCATCCCAAAACCTAAATAACTCATTATAATAATAAAAATAGAAGATAAAATAGTCTAACAATATGGATAAGCATAGAAAATCAAAAGCTACAATCATCCCAAAATTTATGTCACATGTACAAGCCTCTAAATATAAAATACTCAATAAAATACAAGTCTCAATATCTACTTCTCAAATAGCACATAATATATAGTAGAATCCTTGTAGATCAGCCGAAGAGACAAGCTGTTACCTGTCAAAAGATCCAAAATTCGATCATATAAGTAAGAAAGTTAGCAAGAAGGGCCGGGCTTATAACCTACAAAAATGTAGAAAGAGATGAGCACCAAACAACAAGATACTCAGCAAATGGAAACTAACCTAAAGTAAGGCAATGAAGAATACAAGTACTCTTGTCCTCCAAATCACTTACCACCAAACTACACACTTGCACTCAGTAACGTCCCAGAACAACACAATACGAATCTTATTAACATGTACTCATCGCATCCCATCATATCTCAAAATTTCCAATTGAATATACATAGTCAAATGGTATTATAAATATCTAATATAATAAACAAAATATAATAACATCAAGAAGGGATGATATGACATGGAGTGAATGCTATGAAATTGTACATAATGCGGTGCAATGTCAAATAATCGTGATGCATGTCTGTTCGATGATACACATCCACTGATAAATTCAGGTTGGATCCCATGGGGGCCATCCAAGGAATATGTATCCGTGAACATTATTGGCAATGACCTTGGCTAATACTCTCCCTACCGAAAAAAACTCAGCCACAATATCAGCCGGCATATTACACCGGCTCGAAGGAAGAAACCTGGACTAAACATCGATCTGTAAAGACCTCAGCCACCAGTCCACATGTTACTTTACTCATCCCTCCGTTGTAGCTATCATAAGCATTAATATATAAATAATAGTAGATGTAATGTGCACAATATTAGTTTCATCATAATTTTCAATATCATAATGATTTCAATGTCATCATAATCTAAATATATCACCCTTATCTCAGTATTAATATCAAATAATTCACAAGATTACATGTATTACAAATTCACAATTATTACAAAAGTCAAAATTTCACTATATGAACAATTACTAAATTCGAAACACCATGGTCAAAGCCTAGGATGATACAAATCTACACCAAAGTACTCAATTCCATATACATAGGAGCATACAAGGTTCAATCATACTTATCAAAAGGTTAGAAGTCCACTTCCTTTAGAAAAAGTCTCAAATCAAGACAAACCACCGCTTTTCCCCTTCCACAATAATATAAATCACCACAATCTACTCAAATATAATATCACAATCACATAACGAATTTAATGACACTAAAATCAATCAATTCGAGTGAAAAAAGAAAATGATTAAAAAGTCCAAGTTAGAAAAAGTAATTGGAACCTAAAATTTAATATATGAAAACGTTCCCCAAGCAATAAGGACTTCAACGACGAAAATCATTTAAAAAACAGAGTTAAAATGATGTAGAAAACATCAATCTAGTATTAGGAATCAAATGTCGAAAATCCTCCAAATTTCACAATCAAAAACCTCTAATGATAAGTTAAAAATACAATTTAATCAATGAAAATTGAAGAAATAGGTTAGGAAATAGTTACCCAATAGATTTGCCTTTTAAAACCTTAAAGAATCTTTTAAAAAATGAAGTTTAGAAGTTTGAAAATGGTTAATCCCAATGTTTTAAAATATTAAGCAGTTCAGGTACTTTTTGTTCTTTGCAAATACGAAAAATTGTTCGCGAACACAGAGACCAACAACCCTCAAAGCTCTACGAACGTGGAGTGGCCCTTCCCGAACAGGGAGGCATCACTACAAGTACTCTGCGAATGTAGAGATCCCCTCCACGAACATGGAGGTCGGGCATCATAACCCTCTACGAACGCGGAGAACACCTCGCAAACGCAGAGTAGTGGAGTGATGCACCAAATTGCAGCAACAAACACTACATACAATTTAAGAATTTGACCCTCGGAATTCATTTGGAACTATGTGAACACATACCAAATATGGAACCTTACCAGAAATGACCTTCTAGACTCAGTGGAACCATCTGAATTAAAACTTGAGACCTCCTTGGTCCGAAACCCGATAATGATCGTTTAAACTAGTTTAGGACTCAAATACTCAAAATAACCTCGAAAAATCTAAACATTATAACGATTCCATTTCTAACGTTAGTTTCATCATCTGAAACTATTAGAATTATCGAAAATTTGATTCGAGTTTCTGAACTGCGAATGTTGACTAAAGTCAAACTATGATCCAAAATGAACTGAAATGCAACTTTGGGTCTAAAATCTTCATTTTAAATCTAAATTCAGTTATGTAAGTTCTCCTAGATCCAATTCGGTATTTCAGAGATGATGAAATTGACAGATATACATTCTGACACTTAAATCTCAAAATGATCGGAAAACTCAAGATTAAAACTCTTTCTTTAGAAAAACTCCAACTGTTAACAAGGTTTTCAAAATCCAAATTTTAGACTAAATCAAAAATGACCGAAGGCAATTTCGAGAAAGGCAAAGCGGAAATTTTGTTGAAAATACCATAAATGACCTTCAAGATCATTGCATCATCCACTATTAAAAACAATGTTCATCCTCGAACATGAGATAAGGAACATACCTGAAGGATCAAATAGTTGAGGGTATCAAACAAGCATGTCTGACTCTATCTCCCATGTAGCCTCACTCTCAAGCCTATGGCTCCACAGGACCTTTATTAAGGCGATCTCCTTAGTCCTCAAATTCCTTACCTGCCTATCCAAAATGGCCATTGGCTGCTCCTCATAAGTCAAATCTAGGTTCAACTCAACCAAATCCATAGAAACAACATGAGACTTGTCCAGAATGTAATGCCACAACGCCGACACATGAAAAATAGGATGAACTAAAGACAAGTTGGGTGGTAAGGCAAGTCTATAAGGTACCTCTCCCTCTCTCAAAAGGATATCAAAATGGCCAATAAACCTAGGACTGAGCTTTCCCTTCTTTTGAACCTCATAATGCCCTTCAAGGGTGAGACCCTCAACTATACCATGTCACTAACGATGAACTCCAAAGATCAAACCCACCTATCAACATAACTCTTTTGACGTCTTTAGGCTATCACAAACCTACTCTGAATTAATCGCACCCCCTTTAGATCATCTCTCAATATATCGACACATATGCTCTCCACCACTATTGTGTCAAACCATTTCATGGGCATTCTACACCTCCGATCATACAAGATCTTAAAGGGAGCCATTTGAATGCTGAAATTATAAGTATTGTTGTAAGCAAACTCTGCCAAAGCTAAGTGCTGATCCCATCTAGTACCAAAATCAATAACACATGCTTGAAGCATATCCTCCAACACTTGATTATCCTCTAGGATAGGCCATCAGTCTGGGGATGAAAAGTTGTACTCATATTCAAATGGGTACCAAAACCATGATGTAAGGCCCTCTAAAATTGAGAATAAATAATGAACCACGATCCAACATAATGTAAATAGAGACACCATGAAGCCTCACAATCTGACTAATGTAGAGTCGGGCTAGTCTCTCAATCATGTACTTCACTTTGATACAAAAGAAGTGGACCGACTTGGTCAATAGATCCACAACTACCCAAATGGAAATAAAACCCCTAACTATAAGAGGTAGCCCAACTACAAAGTCCATGGTAATGCAGTACCATTTCCATTCGAGAACAGGCATCCTCTACATCGAGCCCCTAAGCCTTTGGTGCTCATATTTGACTTGTTGGCAATTCAAGCACTTCTCCACAAACTCAACAATGTCTCTACTCATCTCATACCACAAATATTGTTGTTTCAAATAATGGTACATCTTTGTTTCCCCTGGATGAATGAAATATCTAGTACAATTAGCCTCCTCAAGTATCAGTCTGATCAAATCAGCCACCTTAGGCACACATATACGATCCCCAATCCTCAAAACACCATCAGAATCAAGCACTGGTTTTCTAGCTTCACCTCTAGCCACTTTGTCCCTAATGATATAAAACTTCTCATCCTGGAACTTCCTCTCACGAATTTGATCCATCAAAGATGAGCAAGCCTCAAAAAAAGTAAGCATCCCACCCTAGTCTGAAAGCTATAATCTCACTAATCCATTGGCCAACCTATGGACATCTCTAGCTAATGGTCGCTCCTTAACTCGAATAGCTGCTACGCTCCCCATGCTGGAAGTCTTCCTATTCAAAGCACCAACCATTACATTGGCCTTTTCGGGATGATAGAGAATAATCAAATCATAGTCTTTTAGGATCTTAGTCCACCTTCTTTGCCTCAAACTTATATCCTACTGGCTAAAAATACACTGTAAGCTGCGATGGTTGGTAAAGATCTCACAATGGACTCCATATAGATAGTGACACCACAACTTCAACACAAATATAACCGCAACTAAGTCCAAATCATGTGTGGGATAATTCTTCTCATGGGCCTTCAACTGCCTATAAAGAATAAGCAATAAACCTTCCCTTTTTACATCAACACTCCACTTAACTCCACTTCCAAAGCATTACAATAAACCATGAAATCAACACCCTCTTCTGGCAAGGTCAAAATAGGAGATGGGGTCAATAATAACTTAAGCTTTTGGAAGCTTTCTTCACACTCATCGGACCAGTAGAATGCAAATTCTTCTGGGTGAGTTATGCCAGTGGAGTCGCAACAGCAGATAAGCCTTGCACAAAACAACAATATTAGCTATCCAAGCCTAAAAACTACGATCTTTATAGCTGAGGCAGGCCTAGTCCAACCCCAAACGACCTCAATCTTTGCTGGGTCAACTTAAATACCCTCCTTGGACGCCACATGCCCCAATAATGCTAGATAACTCAACGAAAACTCATACTTTGAGAATTAGGCATAAAGCTTCTCCTCCCAAAGCCTCTAGAGCATAATCCTCAAATGCCTCATATGCTTCTCCTCGGTCTTGAAGACTAAGGTGTCATCAATCAACAATATCAGAAATGAATGCAAATAAGGCTAGAGCACCTTGTTCATTAACTCCATAAATGCTGCAGGGGCATTAGTCAAGCCAAAGGACATAACAAGAAACTCATAATGGCCATGCATGGTCTGAAAGGCTATCTTAAGAATATCTGAAGGCTGAATCCGTAGCTAATGGTAACCAGACCTCAAGTCTATCTTAGAAAACAAAGAAACTCCCTGAAGCTGATCAAGTAAGTCATCATATGAGGGAGTGGGTACTTGTTCTTGATATTCACCTTGTTCAACTTCCTATAACAATACATATTCTTATGGATCCATCTTTCTTGTTCACAAACAAGACTGGGGAACCCCAAGGTTAAATACTAGGGTGAATAAACCCTTTGCTTAAAAGATCCTAGAGCTGTTCTTTTAGCTCTTCAACTTAGTCAGAGCCATATGATAGGAAATGATAGAAATAGATCTAGTGCCCGGCTCAAGATCGATAGCAAAATTTTAATATCCTTTTTCAGGAGGGACTACTAGTAAATCAGTAAGAAACACATAGGAAACTCACAAACCACAGGAATAATGTCCATAGATGGTGGCTCAACAACACTATCATAAATGAAAGCCAAATATGACAAACACATTCTATGAATCAACTTTCGGGTCCGAATATAAAATATAAATTTACTAGGATAGGAACCCTTCGAATCTGTCCACTTTATCCTTGGTCTACCTATCATGGCTAAAGTAATGGTCTTGGCATAACAATCAAGGGTAACACGATATAAAGACAACCAATCTGTACCAGAATAACATAAAAATCTACCATGTCTAGTATAATTATATCCACCCATGTCTCATAGCTAGCAAAAGTCATAAGACAGGATTGGTACACCCACTCAACTACTTAGGGCTCACCTACTAGGGTCAAAACATAAATAGACAGAAACAAAGTATCACATGGCAGCTCAGACCCCAATGAGAAATATACAAAAGCATAAGAATAAGTGGAGCTAGGTTCAAATAACATAGATGTAGGGCGATGGCAAACCAAAACAATACATGGGATGATAGCATCAAAGGCCTTAGCGTCGGGTCTACCTGGAAAAACATAGAAATGGCCTCCTCATCCTCCACTAGTAAAAACTACCACTCTACCACCAAAAGGTGTGAAAGTATCACTTGCTCCTCTACCTCCAGTACATCTATCTCCATCGGTCTGACCTCTACCTCGACCCCTAATCTGTGGGGTAAACCTCTAGTTGATGGTGTCAGATCTCTAATCGGGTGTCGCGGAGTAAGATAGTAGGGCTAGAATGAGTCTACATGGAACACTGTTGTATCATATGATTAGGAGATCTACACCTAAAATAAGATCTTGGGATGGATAGCTGTTGAGATGGAATAGAAGGGATACCATAGCCACCTCAGCCCCTAGGCCTATACTGGGAATCAGATGAACTCTGACCTGAGTTATAAGAATCATGAGGACCTCATCCTCTCTCTGAAGCTGACAGGAATACAAGAATACCACCTCCCCTAGTCATACCTCAATCTCCAAATGAGGCACCCGAGCACTATCCAAAAGAATGGGCCATCTTAGGGTCCCCAAACTCCTCCCTCCATAAGCTCTACCTCCTTTGTGGTACTGACCACTAACTAAACAGATGAACCCTCTCTCAACACCCAAAACATTGATCGCCTGGTAGAATATGCCAACCCTTTCATAAATTGGTGAACTTTCTCCACCTCTATAGGAAGTATAGTCGTAGCATGCCGAACTAGCTGATAGAAATGAATCTCAAACTCAAAAACTATCATAGTGCCCTATCTTAAACTCTTGAACCTCAGATGGCTCTACTCTCGGATACTCTATGCAACAAATCTATCATAGGAGGCACTAAAGAATGTCTCCCAAGTCATCTGAGGAGACCCAATTGGAAGGGATTTTGAATAAGTCCTCCACCACTCCCTACTGATCCATTGAGATAAAAGGTAACATATCTCATGCCATGAGTCTGAACTAGTTCCACAACATCAAGTAACTCCTAAAAAGCAACTAAAAATTAAATGAGCATCCTTGATTTTCCCACCCTGAAACTAGGGTGGGTCCATCTTCCTGAACCTCTGAAATCTATGTTGCTCATCATCTGTAAAGGCAACTACTTGGGGAACCTCAACAATAGGTGCTGCGAGTGGCTGCCCTACCTGTATTTGGGCCTTAGGGGCCTACTGCTGCTCTAGTGGCTGAATGGTAACTTGAGTTTGGAAGCACCCAGTGTATCAACTGAGTGATCTGCTTGCCCCAACGTCTTAATTGCCCCCAGGACTCTCGAAAGGATATCTTGTAGTAGTGGTGCTACATCATACTTAGGAGGAACCTGCTACTCTCTAGGCTTCATATCTAGATCGGGGAGGATACCTCATTCATTATCCCTAACTAGTGCTGCTCCTTGGCCCTAGCCTCAAACTCAACCTTTGGCTCGGTCCCTACCCCTAGCTGGGGTCTCAATGGAAACTTAGGGGCTACCTCCTCTTATCTAGTAGCTACGATAGCTCAAGTCCTTGCCATCTACCAAAAGGACATACAACTCTCAGCACTTAACAAAACCCATACATGAATTGACTAGAAAGAAGCAACAAGGAATTTACTAACAATCTTCATAGCCTGTCAAGGATAAGTAACAAATTCTATTGATGTATAGTCATGGGTTTATGTTTATTTGACATGGAAATAATCTTTGTGGGGTGAAAGAAATGTTTGGAACTTATGTGAATTTATGTATGAAAATTGGCTTGAAATGGAGGCCCTTAGACAGTGTAATATTGCGTTTTAACGTTGGGGCTTGCGTTGGGCATTAGAGTGATGTAGTGTAGTCTTTGGAGTATATAGGAGGGCTTGAATATGGTAGATATGTATTTATATGTGTGCTGTCCGGTTTTACCAATTATGTCGAAATAGCGTTTTGTGGTGTTTTAATGTTATGATGGCATTGGAGATGGTTTATTGATGTTGTAGGTTGTTGTTGTTGTTGTTGTTGATTGTTTATTTGAGCCGAGTTGAATTCTCGGGGCGGGGTATTTTAAGGGGAGATGCTATCGAAATTTTTATAAAATTTGGAACAAAAAGTTAGACTCGTAAAGAGGGATACAAACTAGCTCACAAATCCATTTCAACTTGGAAAAAAAATCTGCTTTCTTGGTATTTTGTTTGCTCTCGTTTCAAGGGTTGAAAGATAAGCTTTACAACCTCGCAAAGGTCCCTAAAGAAGATCTAAACCTTGGTATTGAAGGTAAATGATTATATTTGTGTTTTTAGTACTTTTGATTCATGAAAAACAAGATTTGGATATTGATATGTTTGCTGGAAAATTTCTGGACAGCTTGTGCCCAAAAAATTGTTTCATTGGTTCCTTTTATTTTGGTGAGTTCTAAATGGTTTGTGGGTTGTATTATGAAGTGAATTTGATATTCTTAACATGGTCTAAGTTGTATCTATTGATTCAAGGCTGCTGCCCAGATTTTGGTCCCATTTAACAAAGAGTTTCCTTGTGCTATTTTAAGTGCGAAGTTAGTTGGAAATTGTGGGCTGTTAGATTTTAAATCTATTGGCTCATGTCCTTAATGACTTCTTGGGTGATGTTATAAGAATATATTATCACTATTGGTATGTGT
>JAOTQR010076890.1:0-12644 GCA_025774065.1 Solanum ossicruentum
CAAACTAACAACCAACCCTCTTTTCATGTTTGACCTTCAATTTAACACACCCCTAACACACCCACAAGTTTTAATTTACATAAATGAAGCTAGGAGTTAACATACTTTTCGAGCCACTTACTAGACCCAAGTGTTCATAGCCATCAAACCAAGCGCTTCCTTGACCAACTAACGCCTCTACGCCACTTAGGTGATCAAATATACCAAGCTTGAAGTATCAAATAATCAAAAAATTAAAAAAAATGAAATTCTTCCCTGAGTATTCTAGCAACCCGAGAGGGTTGCTGGAGTTTTCTGGTTGCTCTCTATTTTTCTAAGTGTGGGAACTCCTCTATTCTTGTACAAGAGATGAGTACATATATATAGGCAACAAGTCACCACTTGAACCAATCAAAAAAAGCCGCAACATATAATCCCACTAACAATTTAAATCTTAAAGACTACATTTTAGAAGAAATTTACATTTGGCCCCAAACTTTACCAAATTGGACCAATTAAGGAATTACAGTTCTAACTTACGGGTTCTAACAATTTGTCACTCCTCTAACGCTGATGACATATTGTAGAGTCCCCTCACTTCCTATTGTTTTCTCCACATCTTATTTTCTTTTTCTTTTTATTCGTTGAATTACCTACTTGTTCTTCTTCCTCACTATTGTTGCTATCAACAATCATAAGTGATTTTCTTTGCTTGTTTTCTTCCATTTTTCTTGTTTATTCCTCCAACAAAATTCTCAGCTCTTTGTTTCTTTCCCCAATTGTAATAAAAACTATAAAAGACAAGATATGGGGAATAACTTTTTATATTATACACTAAATGTAGCATACAAGAGGTTCTATGATCTTTCTATCATGTTAACAATTGAAAGATCTATTCTCCATATCTTGTCTTTTACAAGTTTTATTGCGATTGGGAGGAGAAACAAAGAGTTGAAATCTTGTTGGAGGAATAAACAAGAAAAATGGAAGAAATCAAGCAAAGAAAACTAGTTGTGATCATAGATAGCAACAGTAGTGAGGAAGAAGAAGTACAAGTTGATAATGCAATGGATAAAAAGAGGAAGAAAATAAAATGTGGAGAAAACAACAGGAAGAGAATGGACTCTAGAATGTGCATCAAGTTAAGAGGAATGACAAAAACAGAGTTGTGTGTTGTTCTAAATGTAAAGCTAAAAGATTTTACATTCATTGCATCACTCGATGGTAAGATGCTGATCTAGAATTTAAGCTAAGCCACTTATTTTCCTTATCACAAGCAAACTCAATTGAGATATTTTTTTGTCAAACATAAATAATTTTATTGAGATTTGGTGGGAAGCGATTTTTGTAATCTTTTTTCATTGAGGTTCTTAATCCTAATTGTCAGTTCTTTTAAATTTGGATCTTTGATAGTCATATATGATATGATAGCATGCAGAACAACTATAAAAAGGATTCTTTGATATGTTTAAAGGATGTGAAAGGTTTATGTAATGTCTTGTTTTGATGAGTTAGTAGGTTTACATGATCGATATCAATCAAAGACCTAGTCATTGTTTTGACATATCACTATACAGTGATCTAAGTAAATCAAATGTATACATATAATCATTGTTGCGTTCACCCCCATCAATCTGTTCTGACGACATCTATTTTGTCTGTAATGATTATTTCTGATTGTTAGACATCCTTATCTCTTTGTCCCCTTTTAAAGGTACCTTGGGACGCTAGAAGAGGCCTTTTTTGAAGCTTGCCCTTTATGTCATAATCTTTGCAACTGCATAGAATATGTGCAGTTAAATGTACAAGCAAAAGTAGGATTTTTTAAATTTTTCTCTTGGTCTAATTCTCTAAAAGCATTTATTTATTGAAAATTGAGTTGTTCTCTTATTTAGAATAACATTTGATGGATGTAGAAGTGCAGTTTAGTGATGAAGAAAAACTCAACTGCTCCAAATACATTGTACAAGCACTTTTTGCCTGCTTTGGAACAATTTAGTTTGGAGCAAATGATTGAAAAAACAGATTTTCCAGTTCTTAATCCTGCATATTTCTTCAGAGCATTACATTCTAGTTGTTGCCACATCTACTTTGTGTAATTGTAAAAATTTTGTCTTGAGGAATCTGATTTAAATTTGGGTAAGCTTCGATGAGCGGAGTGTTACTTAGCCATTTGTCACTTTAAAATTTGATATATAAGTCATCCCTGCTTTTAACCATACCTCTATACAAATTCACTCCACAAATTGCTAATGTATTTCCAGAGGTCAACCCCATGGGATGACTTGGAAGTTTTTGTGCTCTATTTATCCCTTCTTTCATGCTCAGTAGCAATAACTTCTTTCTAAAGACTATAGTCATTTGTAATAAACCTGCACAACTATTTCATGAACAAGCTTTGTGAGAAGATAAGTCTCTACTGCCCAAACCTCACTTATTTTTTGGTTATTTGACTTTGTGCCATTTGATAAGATAAAGTTGTGAGAATTGTTATTTTCCTTCTATATAAAGTCTTCTAATTTTTTCCAGTTGATTAAGGATCTTTCCAAGGATGGGAAAAAGTGACATATGGTATATGGGTATGCTGTCAAGCACCCTATTGATAAGAACTACTCTTCCACCAATTGATAGATATTGCATCTGCCAGGAGGCCAGTCTTTTGTCATAGAAATTTCAACATTATTTTATTTTCTACAGGTATAGGACAAAATAGGTGGTTGAAAATATCCTAATAAAACATCTCATGATCAATAGTAGTCACACCATTGACTGGACACACTATGCTTTTCAGGACTTTGATCTGCAATCCTGAAAAAGCTTAAAAAGGGAGGAGAGTAAGGTTCAGGTGTAACATTTGTATTGAGTCAGCCTTTGTGTAATTAATATATAGTAGGTGTGAGGCTGTTATAATGGCCTGAGAGTGGTACTTACACTAAAACCTTGAATCCATTGCTTACGCCTAGCCCTTTCAAACATTTTACTAAGACCCTCCATTGTAAATATAAATTAAAATAGTGAGAGGGGATCCCCGTGTTTGATTCCTTTCTAAGGAGAGAAATCCCACAGGTCCTCTATTTATAATGATTGAGTATTTCACTGTTGAAATACTAAATTTGATCCATCTAATCCACCTGCCATTGAAACTCATCTTCTTTAGGATTGAAATAAGGTAAGATCAGTTGAGTTGATCAAATGTCTTCTCAGTGTCGAGTTTGCATCACACCAGGTTCACCACTTTTAACCCTCCAATCTTTGCTATGAAAGTTGCATCTGTGATTTTCCTGTGCTTTATGAAGGCATTCCGATGAGTTGAAATAAGCTTGCCCATAATCTTCTTGAGCCTTTTTGCCAAAAGCTTAGACACAATCTTGTATACACTACTAGTGAGGCTAATTGGCCTATAGTCTTTTAATTCCACAGCTCCTTTCCTTTTAGGTGTCAGTGCAATGGAGGAAGCATTGCATGAGTTGACTAGATAAGAATTCTTATGGAAATGTATGAGAGCTTCCAACACTTCTTGCTTCCTATGTTCTTCAAAAGAAAGCCATAGTTAAACCATCAAGAAAATTTGTCAAGAGCACAAGACTGAATGATTGGTGAACTTCCTCCTCATCAAAAGTTTCTTGAAGCATATCTCTATCATCTCCTGATAAGTTGGGCATATCTTCAAAATTGACAGTTTTGTCTGAGCTTCAGTTTCTGTGTATAGATTATGGTAGTACTTTAGTATTTCTTCATTAATTTGCACTTTGTCTTCAATTATTTCACCCCTCACCTTGAGATTGTTGTTATATCTCCTATGAGAGTTAGCCATTGCTTGAGAAACATCTTGACTTTTGCCTCCAAGAAACTGATTCAGCTTTGGTCGAATTCTTAACTTCCAACTTTAGATTAATGAACCTTTGGTTTTCTAGTTGAGTAGAACTCTATACTCGACTGCCTGTTTTAAGGCTCTACTTCATTTCTCAACTCTATCATATACTTCCTTGTTTCATATTGTAATATATTTTTTCATATGGTAACGTGTTATCTAACTCATTAGTAATTGATAGTTTTAAAAAATGGAAACAGAAACATGTTCTATTTGGAGTAGATGTCATTGTATGGAAAGTTGATTTCAAAATGAAGTGATAATCAACCCATTTTTTTAATCTTATATGTCAATTCCTTCGACAATAAGCCCTGCCCTCAGAGATACACACTCCTACAACTCTTTCATTCTATGAGATCCTCTTCATTTTTATTTTTAGTAGAAAACTTACCCAATTCTACCTCAAACCAACCATCATCTCTAAGCTTAGGAATTGCAAATTAAATTGCAACCATTATCTCTTGGTAATTTGGGAAACTAAAAGGAGCTGCAGGGTAATTCAAGAAATCAAGAGTATCAGGGTATTTCTCCCATTGTTTCAGTTGGGAACATTCAGGTTTAGGAGGAACATCACAAACATCCCTATTAGCTTCTACTCCATCATCAGAAAGATGTTTTAAGCATCTGGACACACTCCTTGTCTCATGGACGAAGGAGTAAAAGAAGATTAAAACATTTTTCTAACAATGGAGTAAAAACTAAAATATTCTTTCTTATCTACATACTGAATGTCAACCAAAATAAGTGGAGAATTACCCTGATGCGCCTCTTGATTTTATGAATTACCCTATTGTTCCTCCTAGTTTCCCAAATTACCAAGAGATTATGGATGCAATTTAGTATACAATGTCCTAAGCTTAAAGGTGAAGGCTGGGTTGAAGTAGAATTTGAGGAGTTTTATGCTCAAAACAAAGATGATCGCATAGAAATGAATCTAGAAAAGTAGGAGGAGTGTGTATCTCTAAAGAAAGGGTCTATTGTTTGTCACGACCCAAGCCTAGGGTCTAGACATGACACGGCTAATAAGAACCTGAAGGGATCCTCAAACAAGCCTCTTAAGCATGAATAGCACATCCTTGGTTTTGTGGAAGCAATAAAAGACAAATAAGCACATAACACATAATTTCTAAAGGAAACAGGGCTTTGGACTCACGCTATGGGGATGTTGTAAGGAATAGGATAAACATAAATCACATAGCAAATAAGTCTAAGGGGTGGGTAAGTATGACTCACGCTATGGGGGCATTTAGGGACTTGGGACTTCCAACTTGTCAACATAGCAAACATTCCCCATAAAAGGGATAAGGGACTATGGGAAAACTCCAACAACACATAGATATAATAAGAGTCAAGCTCATAACATACAACCCATGTATCTAGCAACACCTCTAACTACGAATGGAATGGGGGCCAAGATATCTCCCGGGCTCACCCTCAAAAATAGTATCCAAAAATAAAACAGTCCAAGTAAAATCATGAAAGTAAATGGGTGTTGTCCCCAAATGTGGAGGACTCGCCAATAGAAAAACTTTACCGAACTGATTAACCGCGTGGAGGACAATGATGGAAAGGAACTCCATTTCCAACATGGTTAGATCATGCAGGCAAAAAGTTTGTGTTAGTACTTTGAATGTACTAAGTATGTCGGGTGCAATGAAATAAGGATCACAAGTCATAATAATCAAGATGCATAATCAAAATCAATGCACATAAGCTCAATATGACATATATAATCAATACTTAAGTTAAAACATACATGAAGTTAGTCAAACTTGCATAAACTATCATACAGATGTGGGAGGAGACCTTAACCAACATATAAGACCAAGCGAGCTCCTAGTGGGATCCCATTGTTCACTCCACACCGAATGAAGGAGTGGTCTACTTGCTGAGGTAAACCAAACTGGGCCGCATATTATGGGTAACTTGTACTAGTTGAATCCACTATTAAGCCCATTTAGGGAAATAATATATACCTATGATGGCACATATTTAAGAGACTAAGACTCTATAGAAAGACCCGTTGGATTGAGCCCTTACCTTAAACCTCTTTCAGTGTTAAGTCTAATCCCACGGAATACTTGAAATAATCATAAATTTAATCATAACATAAATAACTTGCAAAAACATGATAGCATGGCATGAGTAGCTCATTCAAATACTTAACACCTACACGTGGCATATACCTTGCATAGACTTGACTCCTTCTAGTAGGCATCGCATTATACATTAGGATGAAGATTGTAATATGCTTGACCCCTTCTAGGGAGAGTTGGTACATTAGGGTAAAATAGTAATATGCTTGACCCCTTCATATAGGCATGATTCACTCAATACAGGGTAAAAATGTGGTATAATGACTCAATATCTTATTGCAAATCATAGAAACATTTTATGAGTTTAACACATGCTTGGGAGCCCATAATTTCTCATATCATGCTTGTCTTGCAAATCATGCAGTAATGTTTCATCAACAAAAGAATCTTTGTCATGTAAATTTAGTCAAACATGGTGGGTATATGTAAATATGCTTAAAATAGTGCATTTCAAGAGTAGAGTACATGAGTGGAGTAAAATATAGTCATTTAGATATCATTCAAAGCAACCCACCAACGTTGTAGTAAAACTCTCATTTTGGGTATCATAACAATCATTCAAAAATCTATAATCTTTCCAACACTTTCAAGTATCATAGTATACAAAGCTTTATCATCATAAACATAATATAATCTCATTTCTTGATAGAAGCTCATGCATCAATGGTCCAATATTCAAAAATTTCCAACATATTTCATGTATAGGAGTAATAATAGAAAATACACAAAAAAAATCTAACATTGAAATCATGAAATTTTATAAAATAGAGAGTTGGGCGCCATGGGTGAAAGGACCCAAGGATGAAGACCCACATACCTTATACTTGAGATTTTCTTGAAAGGAACTTGAAGAAGATTTGGGCTTCACTTGGGTTCTTGAACTCCAACAAAACTTCTTGAAAATCTTGAGAATGAATGGAAGATTTGATGATAAAAAGGGAGGATTTTTGAGAGTATTTCTTGTGTTATAGGGCATAAAAATCGCTGAAAATTGTGAAACTCTCGTCATATAGGCATAGGATTATTACCTAAATGCCCTCAACTGAAACAAAGAAAATTTCACCGAAATAATATTTTTTTGATACGTACAACCTATACCTTGTAGGTAACCATTTTCCCACATAATGTTGCCATCTGAACAAGAATATAAAGTTGGATTTGCAAAATTCTGCATGAATTTAAGATATTCAAACATAATACATCATAGGGTCTTTCCGTACTACTTTGAGGGGTGTTACATTGTTGAAGTATTGAGATAAGGCCAAAAATTGGCTACCTGTCACATAATTTTAGAAAATAATCCATACTATGACATCTAATCCAAATATTTCCATTTCATAAAACTGTCAATTTTTAGCAAAGTAGATGGTATGTTTGTTCTCCATTTATGAGCATAAAATACACAAGACGTTGTTTTCAAGAATCATCCTTGTTTAACTTTTTAGCAATACCATTTTGTGTATAGCATAACGCGGCTAAAGTACAAATAATAAGGGGGTTTTAGTCGCAGTTACTTGGTTGATTGCTTATGTTGTTGAGAGAACAATTTACACAAGAATTAAACTTTACATGTATAGAGTCGTAGTGTCAAAACAAAGTGACCATTTTCCTTGCTTTGCTCTCATAGCAAATCGAGATAATATTGCAGTAAATAATTAGGAAGAAGAAAATTACAGAAGGGGACTTCAACAAAAGTATATTAGGTTGCTTCTGGTAATTAGTTCTCCATCAAAGATTCAATACCAAAAAGGCTGCTTTGAGGAGTTGGTGATATTGCTTTTGCTTGCATGCCAAATAGCCACCGATTTCCACCTATTAGCTGAGTAAAATATATAAATTTCTCTAGCACCTTTACACCTAGTAAGAAAAGATTTTTTGTTTTAGTTAGACCTATCGTCACATATGAAATAACATACGATATAAATTTAGCAACTATTTTTCCACCGGATCCATTGTAGGAAATGGATAATGTGAAACTTTGAATTGTCAATTATATCCTTTATGAAAATGGCAAACCAACTCGACGAATTTCTGACACAAGTATTTATTTAGTTCGGAATTGTTTAGTATTAAATTGGAACTAAGATAAAAAAGTTTTTCTTGCGAAGAAGCACGTGCTTCTTTTGTTAAAATAAGGATAAATGGTTTGATTCGACACTTCTTAAGAATTAACTTAGTCAAATCCCCTATTTCGTATATCGGAAAAAGGAATGATCCGTCAGAGTCAAGATTAATCTCCGATAATGGATCCGATTATAGCAATATCAACCCATTTTCTATAGTGCACTTCACGCCCAAGAATAGGACTCTACTCAATGCGGCATGTTGGACTCCGCGGATCATTTATAAACCTAGTGCTCTGATACCATTTATGTCATGACACGGACAAAGGGTGTGGAGTTACATGACGAATGAGAACCGAAGAGTCCCAAAACAAGCCTCAAAGGATCCATATTCACATCATTGATTCGGAAGCATATCTACATAGTAAACACATAATTCTACGGGTCGGGAAAGTATCACTCACTCTATGGCGGAAATATGAGACTTAGGATCTTCCAAGTTTCCATACCATAACATAATTGCATCTTAGCACTCATAATCAAATCATAATATTCATATCCAAGAGGTAGCCATAATCATAAGCTCCAAACATCAACACATAACATATATCCTACACAAGTCTACAAGATGTCCAACAATGCTTTTAGTCATAAGATAGGACGGGAGCCAAGACATGTCTTGGGCTCATGCTTAAAATAAATAGTAGCATGAATGGAAGCAATATAAGGTAGATGGATGGTGGCTTATTCTTTGAAGAAAGGACTCACAACAACTTTCACAAATCTGACCAGCCGTCAAGCGGTGGATGAATATAGTCTCTGATCCCTACATGGTTATATCATTAGGCAAAAGTATGCTTTTGTACGTTTTCATTCACTAGTATGCGAGCATGCAACATGGAAGAAAGATGATCTTAACCTGCACAATATTCACACGAAATCCATAGAGTAGCCCTAATCCACATATACTAGCACTCAATGAGTCACCTCTTGGTTAAATTGTGTAAAGGGAGGGTTGTACCCATCCTCATCAATACACACTTAGCTCATGACATGACTTTGTTTAGGGAATGTTGTAACTATCCTCATCTATACATTGTGTAAGGGAGGGTTGTGCTCATTCTTATCGATACACACTTATCTCATATAATCGTTTGCATAGGGAAGGTTGTACCTATCCTCATCTATGCATTGTGTAAAGGAAGGGTTGTGCCCATCCTCATTGATACACATTTATCTCATATAACCATGCGTATAGGGAAGGTTGTACCTATCCTTATCTATGCATTGTGAAAAGGGAGGGTTGTGCCCATGCTCATCAATACACGGTTAGCTCATACATACATGCGCAGAGGGAAGGTTATACCTGTCCTCTTCTATGCATTGTATAAAAAGGAGGGTTATTCCCATCCTCATCAATACACACTTGTGATTACACACTCATGGCAAGATGTCATATCATATGCACACCCATATAATCCGTATTCATGTGGAAGTTAACTTCATATTACTAGCAAATTATGTCATAATGGTATTCAACTTGTATCATACTCATATTCATAGATTCATGCTCAATTTTTGTTCATAACCATAGTCTTATCAAAATCATATTCTTAAACATATGTGGTCTTAACCCACTTCATAATTTTCATAAATCCAATGCTTATGAATGCATATGCAATGAATGAGGTGAGAATAACATGGGTAATTGAGATTCAATATAAAATAAATAATACAATATAAAATTTAAGTAAATTGATAATTAAATCCATATTTAAATCATAATATAGATCGCTCATGCTTAGTTCAAACTTTGAAGGGATAATGCATATTCAAATATTCAAGTATTTCAACATATTAGGGATTAAATCAACTTAAAATAAAAAATAAGCATAGCCCATACTTCAGTGGAATTTATTAAATCATAATTCTTAAAACTCATATTCAAAGTAAGCAAAATTTCATGAACTTCAAGTGAAAAGAGTTTGGGCCTTCTTGGATGAAAGGGGCCAAGGATGAAATGACCCAAAAAGTGCTCAAAAATATGCCTTGGAAGTGTCCGGAATCATAATTTCCATATATCTCAAAATTCATGCGCGATGATGAAAATTCGACTTCATATTCTTGTTTAGGAGGTCAAATTGGGTGGGAAATGGGTCTAACCCCAATTTTAAAGCAAACGAATTGCAATTTCAAATTCCCAAAAATGGATTTCCAGAGAACTTTTCATGCCCCTGGCATGACGTGCCAAGGGCACGCCACAGTGTAAATTTTTCCCAGTTTTTCTATCTCGGTCTAAGGCTTTGAGTCTTGGGCCTAAGTGTTCCCATGCGTGAAAATGTCTATACCGCGACCAAGAATGTGTAATGATGCGCTAAGAGGCTTGTTTGGGGTCCCTTTGGGTTCCCCTTGCGCCGTGTCACGTCTAGGCCCTAAGCTTGGGTCGTGATGAAGAATCAATCCCATATACCTTAGATAACTTAGAAGAGTAAGAAATTGATTGGAGAAGAATGCCTTCCATGAATTTTCAAGTTGAATCTTCAATTACAAGACTTGTAGGGAGAGTTTTAGGATTTGAATTTGAGATTTTGAATGAAGAATAAGAGTGAATAATGGCGTATAATCTGATTTGGGGGCTTAGGATGGGTATTAAGGCGCTAAAAGACCTTTAGAATTAATTTAAATTACAAAAAGACCATTAATGAAATGAGTCTTGAAAAGTATCCGGGGGTCCCGTAGGAAAGGCACACAGACCACACAGGTTCCCGTGGGACAACACTTGGAAAATTTTAGAAAAATTTCATCAAGCTAATGAGGTTCCACTGGAGGCCTCAGGGACTGTGTGAATCACATGGACCATATAGGTGTCTATGAGACCACACCTCGTACCAGCGTCTGTATGGAGGTACCAAGTTTCGAGACGGTGATTCCATACTTAGAATATCATTTTGGGAAGGAATTTCACGATACCCCACCCCCATGGTCCGGGAGAAGCCACAAGGCCCGTATGGTTGCTCGTGTGGCTTTCCTTAGCGAAGTGGAGGGAACACAACACGGGAGGGCTTTACAAAAACGGACATAACTTCTTGATCCAAACTCAAAATTATATGAAAGTGGATGCATTGGAAAGCTAATTCAAAGAACTTCAATTTGGTAGGTCACCGGACATCCAATTCGTTTTGTGATAAGAGATATGATCATTAAAAGTTAACCCTTCTATCGGTTCTTGTGAGAAGCTTAGCTAATGAAATTTCTTTGAACTTGGCTTGATGTAGGGGACCCATGATGACCCTAAACCACATAAATTGTATTGAAGGCTTGCAAGAGAACTTAGCTTGAGTTTGAAGGTTCCATTCCGATCTCACAACTTGCGGGTATTACACAACAAAAGATCATATTTCTAACATTCTTAAGATATTCACACGTGTTGTATAATTTGATAAAGAAGCAGGCTAACACAGCTACTCTAGCCATAGCAATTAATAGTGAATGTATTCACATATTGTATAAATTATTAGTATGCCTTATATTTTATACTTATTCTGCCTTATTTTTTGATTTATGCAAAGTTCGAGTGCTCTAAGTACAAAATTAAATTTATAAACTTGTGGTTAAATTAGCATACCTTATAAAGTAACTTAGTTGAAACTAAAACGAAAATCGCCCAGCTTCCTTCAAATTCACTTGAAAATAAATTGAGAATTCGGAGCTCTCTTCAACTTCACATGAAACTAAATTGAGAATCTGAGCTCCTTTCAACCTTGTATCGATACACATTGATAGAGAGGTGGTTGAAAAGTTGTGCAATCTCCAAACTTTAGAAACCATAGTTTAATAAATTTATGTTTTGGAATTTTCCACCAGCAAAAGTTTCTAATAATAACTATGAAAAAGATATTAGCTTTACCAAACATAAATTTCATTGGCGAAAGACACTTGAGTTTTGTACACCACATCCCATATTATATATTGTGTATTAATCACAGGGATTGATACTTTTTTTAAAAAAAATTTTGGTTTAATATAATTATTCCTTTTCCTATTAGGTTTCTCTTTCCACAAATATTCCAACTCAATTCCAGAAGAAAAGAAAAATGCATTGAGCAAAAAGTGACTGAAGAAGATAAATGAGATAAAAACTGCACACAATCAATCCACAAAAGATTGAGTTGAAAAAAATAAAGATTAATGGAGAAGCTAGACAAGAGAGGAAGCGAATCATTAAAGAGACACACACCTTATTTTAATTAATTAATAAATAAGCAAAGATGTGATCAAATCCGAAAAAAAAGACGACGGAAGAGGGAAACTAAGTATGAAAATAAAAATCATATCATCATCAAATTAAGAAAGGCTTTTCTTAACCTAAAACTTCAAACCCAGAGCTTCAACCTTTCCTTCTCTTTCTTAACCTAAATAAGAAATTATTGAAAGTCTCTTCGAGAATTGGAAGAGTAACCTTGTAATGGCCCGTTAGACCATCTTGAGAATCGATCTTATTATTTTCTTAAAATATCTTTCCTTACATCTTTATTATTATTGTTGTAATAGAAAACAATTAGATATTTAGGGTACAAGGCGTAGTGGAAAGTCCCTACCATTGTTTAATCTTGATAATGCATGTTCCATTAATGT